>BMAO01029794.1:0-88558 GCA_019973975.1 Trichonephila clavata | reverse complement strand
TCTCTGATATCCGTTGCCGATGGCTATCGTTACCCGGCGCCTCCACCAAAATGTCACGTAGAAGGAATAAGGCGATGTTATCCAATACACAATTTATTTTGTCGTAGTGTTTTACACGGGCAGCACCACAACTGAAGACCTATCCAGCTGCAGTACTTTTATAAACCTGGTGGAGGGTTCTAGAATAACCACCAGGGGAAAGATTAACATAAATTCAATTTACATACTTTGCAAATGTCCATAATAATAAATAATGAAAATCATGATTGAATTTAACAAACAAATATCAGGGAGGCTCGAACCCGAGCCACTTGCATTGTAGAGCAGTGCTCTAACCGCTCGGCCACTCAGAGCGTATCAGTTTGTGACAATATTTCTGCACTTACGATCAACGTCGCCAAAGAAGTTTCACTTCTATCGCGTGGCATTCCACGCACCACTTTTTTTTAAAAAATTCACTCTTATTTTATCCATTTAATTTCTTTTAACATTTTCAGTATTGATAAATTCAGGTTACGCCAGAATTTTTCTTTTTTTCTTTACTTTTTTTTTTCTTGAAAAAAAAAAGTTTTAAAATAAGGTCGTTCTCATGTAGTTTGACCATAATCAGAACACATTTTTGGAGTAAAAGTATTTCGATTTTCACACATTCTTGAGGTTTTAAAACTTATAAGTAGATTATGATAATTCGTCTTTAAAATTTAAAACAAAATCTATGATATATGCAGCTTTTCTTTTCAATAAAATCCATTTAACATTATAATGTAGTAGAAAGCCTCCCTCATGTTCTTACTTCTGCGAAGGAAACTCTCAAAACTACATTACTGATTGGTTACAAAACTGATTGGTATTCCACCTATATTGTGCTGCACTTAAAAAGGATACCTTCTCCCGGGGAATGCACTAGGTCTGGAAATGGTAAATACCAATCCGCAGCCCTATTGGAAATAAAAAAATAAGATTGCAGGAGACAAAATAAGGGACATATTTTATAGCAGAAAAAAATAGAGCTAAATTCAGTTAGAAATAAAAACTATAATTTATGTAGCTCTATAGGTTGATTGAATAATTGTTTTTGAACATCGTACTTTGAAGCTACACGCGAGGCTGTTGGTGACATATTTCATAATTTTGAACCCAAGGCAAGTGAAGAAGATGACACATGTGACGTGGAACCTTATTCTTGAAACTTCTACATCATACCCTCGGGGGGAAGAGACTTTGATTCGATATCCATTAACGTACATCAGCCTCTACATGGATGATCTTAATGGGCACCAGGATTTTATTCCACAGCTTTTTTATTGGACAGTGAAGTCAAAATGTGCTATTACATTACACAAGACAGAACAGTGTGTAAAGGAAGAAAATTGTCTTTTTTGTTTATTCCAAAGCGGCAATTACGACATTAACGACTCCCAATCACTGTAAATCTGAGATTTCCAAGATCAGTAAGAAGAAAATAGTTAAATTCTAGAATAAAGAACTATAATGCATTGCAATAGATCCCAAGTAATTGCGGGATATATGGAAAAAAGAAGGCTGGTCAAGAGTGGGTCCCAAATGACTCAGCCAGACCCTGCTATGTTGTTACGGTATATAAAACGTTTTGTATTCTGCACCATTAGACTCAAACCTTTTCGCCTGTTTTTTGAGAGAATTTCTGTGAAGAAATGGAACTCCGTTTTCTTAAGACGTCAACAAGAACTTATGGTTCCTTTCTTAGAATAGACGGTGTGGCCTGTTTTACACTTGCTACTGGTCATGACTTTTTCAAATTTAAACTCTCACCCACTTTATGATCATGACGCAAACAGAACTTAGAATTTCCTCAGAATCTGTCCTGCCGTTTTGAACTATATTTCTTCACATGTTGTTGACTGTGCCTTTAAAGACATTTTTTTTTATTATCGTTCTGTATTGTATTGGGTTTTGCTTATAGACTTTTGACTGAAAGATCGTAGACGGGCATAGGACAATAAATAAATTACAATGCCACAGCTTTCAACTTCTTTTTCAGATAGTAACTTATCAATCTTTTTAGCATGTATTCTTGGTCTAAAAATAAATTATTCGGAATTTTTTTTATAAATAAGTAAATAGCCATCTTTTTTTCGAACTCAAATCCACAATCTTAGCTTAAAGCTGTACCTACCCTCAGCTCGAAACCAACACGACAAATTATCCTACAGAAAGTCATAAAAGTATTGTGGCAAAACTACATAGTAATTTAGTTTTCAAGAAAAGAATTTTTCATTACCATTATTTTTATCCGTTAATCATTACTTTGATTATAAGAGGCTACTTTTAAATAGTGATGGTACATGTGATAGATGATTGGCATAAAATATTTTGATACATATCTAAAAACGATATATTCCATTGGAAAAATAGTTACAAACAGAAGCATTAAATTTATTAATCGCAATGTTACAGGTATAATACCAAGAAAATGTGCTATCTACTGCTATAAAAGTTATTTACTCATTTTTCTCAAATTAAGAATTTGTAATGCTGTTTCTGAAATTTGGAATACGCAATCTTGTCTAGACAGGCAATAAAAGGATAAAACAGAATTTAGAGTTTTCACTCAAAATGACTCATAGTAGCTGCGTAGCTGGGTAAACTGTAGAGCCTCTTTTACTTCATTCCTTAATGAGGATCAAAAGTAATTGCTAATTATCGGGTATGCAAAATATTTTCTCTATTGAAAACAATTTTTTCGGTATATTATTAATATGAATTTAGTTAATTTTAGTTATTTTTTTAAAAGAATATTCTGGAAATGCCGTTAGATCGGGAGGGGGGGGGGCAATTTGCTTGACTCGAGGGCCGTAGTGTGAAAGTGGAGGATGCCAGAAAACCTTTTTGAAATGATTTTATCTATTATGAAAAAATAATAAGAATGAATTAAAACAATGGCAGTTTTATTCAATGTATTTATTGTGCTCATTTCATATTGTCTATAGCTGCAAGTACATTTAGTTTTAGAATCAGTTGAATGAGACAAATGTACCCTATATCATATCTTTCTACATTTTTTTTTCTTTTTTGAAATCAGAAGTAAGATTGCTTATTTAAATTTTCATCACAGTTTATTCAGTTATTTTGTATCTATTTACTCGTGTTGATCTTCTTGCAAGAAAAACTTTGCTCACACACAAATATGTAACGACTAAAATATAAATAAATTATAGTTTAAAAAGAACTAAAAAACACGTTTTTATAGTGAATCGAACTAAAAAGTACAGAAATAATTCTTCATAAAAGAATAAAATGATTAAAGAGAAAATTAGTGTCATTGGGGTAAAAGTGTGGGGTTCTCTTTATCAATTGTTAAAATTTCTTACTTCTATTCCAAAATGCAGAGTTAGTGTAAAAATGTAGTACAAAGCACCCCACGCTTTTACTACATTGACATTAACTCTCTTTAATGTCATTCATTTAAGATGGGATCATGGGTATTAAACACTCATCATGACAAAAAAACTAAACTTATGTAAATATAATTTTTATAACTTTGATGTGTAAATATTACTATTAGGGATTATATTAAATTACGGATGAATTTAATGGAAATTGCAATATTACAAAATAACTTTTTAATGAATATCATAATATTACAAACTAGTGGAAGAAATATTCCCTAAATATGTGATAAAAGCACACAAAGAAATTAGAAAATTTCATTAAAAGAAACAAAATTTTGTGATGTTAGTACACCAATCAATTAACTTTTAAAATGAATTTTTCTATTGAGAAATTCTATTTTTCTATTGAACTTTTCTATTTTCTATTTACCACACATGTGATTTTCCTCACAAAATCAGACTAAATTTATTTTCATAAAATTTTGCTTGAAAGTTTCAGAAATATAGTCGATAATAAACGAAAAATGTATACCTTACTGTGTTGATTGAACTTCTATATTATTTTGATGATATAATATTTTTCTACTCGATATTTTTCAAAGATATGCATATACCAATTGATAATTTTTTTGTCCTAATTCTACGTATAAAAAAAATTGGAATTTTTTTTAAATAATTATTATTATTATTAAAAGATAAATTAATCATGTTATACAGAAAAGACTATTGGAACATACTATATTTTTAAATATTTAAATTCTTCAAAAAATCTTTAAATTCAAGTTTTAGCACGTCAGTGGACTGTGAAGGTATTAATTTTTATTATCTGAAATGACTGTTTTTCGTTGTGATATTTACAGATACAGATATTGGTACTAATGTATTTACCGTCATCCTATTTCGCCAGACCAAAAAATATCGCCAAATACTGTCATCATTACTTCGCATGCTTCTTTCGTATAAGTCTGTAGACAAAAATAATTAGAGAAAATATAAAGTAATTAAATACACGGGGTACACTCGTTAACGCATCCTCCTCCCCTCCTCATCTAATGATTCCACATTTTTCCTTCACTGCGTTGAAAGGTCCCAATCCCAAATCCGTTGCATCCCAAATTTTAATCATTTCTCATAACAAAATAAGAGAAGGAGAATTTTTGTGATTAAAAAGAAAAATTATTGTTTTCACGCATATAAAAACAAAGTTATTGTGTTTGAACATGCGTGGGAAAGGATCACTATTATTGGCAGCAAATTGTAGTAATTGGCGACGTCTGTTGATATGACACAAAATTGGTTGAAATCGGTAAGTACCCAAATATCTCTTTACAGAATCACACACATTTTCTTCTGATTGAGCTGTTGCATAGCATTACGTTTTCACCGATCTGTGGCATAACAAACTATCACTTATATATATGATACTAAAATATAATTTCCTATGAATTATTGCAAGTAGCTGAAAATGCTCTAAATAGAAGTACATGCTCAGTTGTTTGTTTTATCTGTTGAAAAATAATAACAAATACTTAATTTTGAGAAACTCGGAGAACCATTCGTGAGTCGGTCACGGTAAGTAATGCTGTGCTGTTTTTTGTGTGACGGTGCATACAATTCTTTAATATATTTTATAATATTTCAGTTTTAAGAAAAAGGTTGGAAAAGGAGCATTTTCACAGAGGTATAATCAAAATGGATGTTTCCAAGGGATCCTTCACTGTTTTCGACTACGTAATTTTTATATCTATGCTTGTGCTTTCGACTTTCATTGGGGTGTATTACCATTTCTCTGACCGGAAGAAGTCCCCCAAGGAGTACTTTCTGACCAACAGGAACATGCCAGTAGCTACTGTCTCTTTCTCTCTCATGGCCAGCTTTCTCTCGGCCACCTCTTTTTTAGGAGTACCAGCTGAAAACTATTTATACGGTACACAGTACATAATGATGAATTTGGGATATGCGTTCGGAACTCCTGTGGCAGCTTTCATCTTTCTCCCAGTGTTTTACAAAATCCAAGGTGTCAGTGTTTTCGAGGTATTGCATTATTTCTATATTTTTAGTATACATGTTTTATTTGTTTTTAACTTCGTACATGCACCTGGATTTTTTAAAACGTTCAATAACTTTCTGTAAGAATCATCTCTATAAGGATAAAATAACTTTTAAGTATGAAAAATTTTAGCTTTAAGGCTTCTTCACGCCATATTGTTACAGAATAGAACTTAAGTTCGAGCGCCTTATCAGGTGCAAGAAATTATTTCTGTATTGATATCATGTTTACTTGCCCCTACATCATCCGGATGGCTATATTATATTTAGTGGCATACATAAGAGGGGAGGGGGGGATTTAGAAAAAAGATGCGCTATCCAGACTGTAAGTGTAAACCGTAGTTAAATAAGAACTTTTAGAAGAATTTAAGAATAATTGAACTTTAAAACATTTCTTTTTGCTTTATTGTTAGATGATTAAGTTAAGTAGTATATTTGTGTAAAATTTAATGTGTTGGGTTTTTATGTAGTGTATAAACTTAAGATAGTGCTTAAGCAGTGTTTTTTTGTGTGTGTGTAACGTGTGACCCTTAGGTTGTTTAGCCATATTTGATCTTCGGATCTAATATGACTCTCGGGGGGAAGGTATCAGGGTCACGCGGTAAATTTATTAAATTACTCATTGGTGATGTCATGATGTAGTGCTTGTGTATCTTGTCTTTGGCAAGGAGCCAAAAGAATGTAGTAGATAGATTTCTCTCGAAATAAAATGGTGAATTTATGCTGCTCTGATGAGTTAGTTTTTCTTTAGTATGAATTGGGTTCACGGCTGACAATATGTTTCTTAAGTTTTAAATCTTTCAAAGTTAGTAGCTCTATACCAGCAGTAATAAACACATTTAAATAGATGAATGTGTATAAAAATTTAATAGAAGGAACGGACTACCCCAAACCGAAAAACGTGACATGGTGTCTATGAGGCAAAAAAGTTTGGGAACCTCAGCCCTATACCGAAGAGATTTTTAATTTTTAGCATGAAGATTGCGCCTCGTGCTTCCTCCCTCTCGTCTACTTGTTTTTTTTAAAAAATATATAAGCCCCTCCTATAAAAGTAGTCTGTGTACTCCACTGATCCATTTCAGGCGTAATGCGGCCCACGTAGGGTCTGCACACACACATACACGATCAATACAAAAAAAATAAGCACTATTTTCGATTTAATATCTTAAAAGTCGATCAAATTTTTTCACAAAACAAAAAGTATTGATAATACGCTTAAATTAAGGGAATTTTTTAAAATAGTTGTAATGCTGCGCTAATTTTCTTTTTGGGTCTAAAAATGATTATTCATTTGTGCTGTTTGTGGCATACTTTAAAAGGACAAAAATACTTGAAATTTGAATTATGATATTGACGCTATTCTTAATTACTTCGCACTTTAAAAAAATCATTTTTTTAATAAAATTATTCTTAACATTCTACTAAAAAAATCCTATCAGCATTTTTGCAGAAGCATGAATGATGCTCTAAATCTAAATATCAATAACATTCATAATTTGATTTTAAAATGCTTTTTGAGAATTTTCTTTCAGTACTTGGAAAAGAGATTCGGCAGAGGGGTTCGTCTTCTAGCCTGCTCAGTATTTATACTACAGATGGTAAGATAAACCAAATTTCAATTATTTCCTTTTTAAAAGCGTTTTTAAGTATTTAAATAAGGATGATAATACAAAATGGTTATAATAAGTCTTAACATATTCACAAAGCTTATTGAATGAAAATCAAAATGAGTACAAATTTTTATTGTTATTCAAAACAAACAATAGCAATCATCAAACTAATACGCATTTTTTTGCAAAAAGAAAAAAAGCACCGTGAAGAAAGTGATATTTTTTTAATTAAAAATATATAAAAACTTATACACAGATACCTGGAGAAAAACTGTCCTTAATTATACCTGTTTGGCTCATGCTAATGGGCCAAATTCATGTTCGTCGTAATTACATGGTAACTACAATCGCGTGTTTCCAGCCAAGCAGTTTATAAATTCATGTGACATCATAGACATATGATAAATACAACGTTTTTCCAGCCAATTAATTCGCGCGCTTTGCTGTTGCTAACAAAATTAATGCACATAGTTAAGCTAACTGGAACTTGATTTAAAAATACAGGGGCCTGTCCAGATAAAAGCTGCCTGGCTAGAACCCAGTAAAGTAGGGCTGTCAAACTCGAGGCCCGAGGGCCACATGCGGCCCACAGCGAACATCTTAACGACCCAGCCAGTACTTGGGCACACAGTAATACATAATAAAACATCAAAATTTCTGCCGAAATAGGAAAGATAGTAGCAGAGAAGAGATGTCAAGGACGTAAACGTTACATTTTTCTTGTTCTTTTATTTATGTTTATTATATTATTTGAAATATACTTACATTTCTATGAATATTGATTTTTTTACGGTTTACTTAAGTTGAATTTTGTTAGTTTGGCCAAGTTAGCATTAGAGTTTGGTACTCCTGCAGTAAAGCAATGCGAAATGCAAATGCTTTTCAGTGAACTTGAACTCCAGGAATAATGGAAAAAGTAATATTAAATATTCAGATGTGCGTGTGTGATTACGCATTAGTCCTAGTTAAAATCGTATTCTAAGATTATTAAAAAAATTTTAGATGCTGTACATGGCCATCATTTTGTATGCTCCGGCCCTTGCCCTCAATGTGATGACTGGTTTATCAAAGTGGTCATCGGTGTATTTAATAGGTTTTGTTTGCACATTTTACTCCACACTAGTAAGTCATCCTTGATATTATTCTGCTAATTCTTTTTATATTTTGCCTTTCAGTGACGCAATCATACGCTCTAAAAGTAAGGGAAAAAAAGGACTCACTTCAAGATGTTACCTTGTTGAGAACGAACTTTTGAATACAAATACTTTGCATCCTCCAAAGGATCGGAATTTGTTGGTCAATAAAGGACTAGCTGAAACTCTGTTGTATAATACTTGAGCTAACAAATAGTTCGTAACAGAGAAATTCCAGAACGTCCATAATATACACAACGAATAATTAAAAAGTTGATGAATCAAATATCTCACATTTCCGATAAATGTAAATTATAAAAATATCACAAAAACGAACTAATAAACAACATTAAAAATTAAAGTTTTGCAGATGTTGGAGAATTTCGACTCATCTCAAAGCCTTATACTGCAGCATTCATGTAGTTGAATTTAATTATTAATACGATAAAAAAAAATTGACAGTTGAAATTATTACAAAAGTTTCACCTTAAATAATGTGGTTGATACTTAAATTTAAAGTAACTAATTTTTAATAGTATAAATCTTAAATAATAGTTTTAAGCGGAATTCTTAAACATTAAGATTACATAAATTTTTGTAATCTTAATATTTCAGAATGTGTGTTCTTATGTGTTATGGTTACTGCATTGTCCTGATGAATTTTTAGGGAAGATTTATAATTTTTATTGTGTACACGGAATATGCATCTGCAATGCTCAAATGTTTCACTATTTTCAGTAATTGTTAGGATTCTCTCACAAAAAGTTGTCGTCTTTTAGCAAAAGTTTCATCAAGAATAAAAAATTGAAGAAAAAAAAAACTTTCTGTAAACCCTTTTTGTCCAACGGTCAAGTAGTATGTTTTTGAAAATACAATTCAATACTGTTACAACATAACAATTCTAATATTGTTGCACGCTGAATTCTGATAATGCCGCTAACGTTTCAAATTTACTTTATGTAAAATCTTTTAATTAAAACTGAATTTTTAAAAATTCCTTAACGCATAAATCAAAAATGAATTTGTGCAGGGAGGAATGAGAGCTGTCTTGTGGACTGACCTTTTCCAGTCTCTAATCATGCTTTCGGCTGCTTTTGTCGTTTGTATCAAAGGAACTCTGGACGTCGGAGGATTGTCCGAAGTTTTGAGAATCGCCGAGGAAGGACAAAGAATACAGTTCTTTGAGTATAAGAGTACTTTATTTCTTTTAACAATAGTTTTCCTATTTTTAAAACAGGGAGAAAAATAAGGAACATTTGTGAGAAAGAAAACAGAAACAATTCATTTACATACTTAACAAATGTTCTAGATGTGAAACCTTGGTTACATGGCATACATTAATGCAATAGTCCAGTTTCTACCACAATCAACTCAACATGGTACCATAAATGTTAATAAAACACGCGTTATCATTTCATGCAGTTTTGCTACATCACGAGGCAAGGTGGTTGGAAAAATTGATTTTATGTAAGAGACCAAATTTTCGGATGACGTGGATAACATGAGAAGGTAATGCATGTTGTCAGTTACATTGATAGTACCATATTGAGTAGAGTGTGGTAGGAGATCTGGACTATCTAACTAATGTATACCTTGTAACCATGGTTTCACACAAAGAACACTTATAAAGTATGTCGTGATATATAACCTCCCCTAAGATTATCATCTCCCTGTCTACCGTTACTTGTTTCTGGACGTGTAGGCGGATTAACGAATTCAAGAGACATCTTTACAAATCACTATATTTATTGATACCTCTTAATCAAGGAAAGTTACACATACACTATTCAAATTTAAGAACAATAAAACACAGTGGAGAATTAGAAGGGGTAACTATTAGCGGAACTACGGAATCTGAACTGAATCCTCGAAAGATCAGCACGCACAATTACAGTCAACACACGTACACGTATTTATAATTTCTAAGTCACTAACCTGATTCCTATATTTCGGCAGGTCCATCTTGTGGAATACTTTGGTTCAGGTCGGATCAGATAAAGGCTAAGATTCACTCTCGACTTTACAAATTCAATCTTCAGCTTTGCTCGTCGCGTTACTTCACACTAAATTTGTCAACAACTACGAGTTGATTTACCGATGCTTCAATTCACTTTACTTTAAAATTCTAACTCTTCACTTTACTCCTCTCTCTCTCTTTCACTTTCACCTCCACTTTCCCACGTTAACTCGCGAAACGCGAACTTATATAAAATATCTCATTTGCATAAATCACGCTTTGGCTCCCGGTGGAGATTGGTTGAAATAAATAAAACTTGAAAGAATAATTGAGAGGATTAGTGAAGACCGTACAGATCCGTCACAAGTATATAAATAAAACTTAATTTTTGTTTTGATTCAGTATTCTTTCAAACGTTCTTTTTTTGCTGAACTCATCTTAGTTTTTCTTTTATTACAGCGCTTCGAAACCATAGATGAAAGCAGTTTAATTAGTTTCATTATATATATATATATATATATATATATATATATATATATATATATATATATATATATATATATAGCTTAGCTGGTGGTTTATTTTCCTAATTCCAGAACTATTTATCTATGTGAAAATATCCCCCTAAATGAAATATACAAACAAAAAGATGAACTTATCTAAGTCATCAAATGAACATTTGAAATCGTTGCTAATAATTTTCTCTAGTATAAACCTGATCTTCAACAGTAAACAACAATCATTGGAAAATTAGTGCTATTAAGAATTACTTGCATGAGTCAACTGCTGTAAATTTTATGTAAAATAGATAAACCTCATATCATTAATTAAAAGGCAAAATTCCAAAATGTATATCAATTGTCGTATTTCTTAATTAGTTTGTATGATTTACTTAGATAGAAAATTTTACAATATAAGCTTGAAGGTCTGGATTGGTAATGCTCGCTGATTTAAAATGTCAATTCAGCTTATAATCGTACATAGCTTACAATTCACAAATTATAATGTGTGCAATTCGATTATACTTCTGGAAAGTAAAAATTATTATCTAAGTTTAGGGATGTCACGTTCAATTTGAGGCAGGCAGAACCCTCAATCAGTTTTAAACTTTACATTAGAGAAATTCATTTTTAACAATACTTGATAAAACTTAGCTTGTCAAATAAATAATCTCTATTTCAGTTTTGATCCTGATCCTACGGTAAGGCACACTTTCTGGACTTTAGTGGTGGGCGGATTTTTCTCGTATTTTCCAGTGTATGTCAATCAAGTTCAGATTCAGCGCCTTCTGACGGTCAGGAGCCTGAAAGAGTCACAAATGTTAGTTTGTATTTTTTTTTTAAATTTGATTTTTTATAATTATTGAGATGGAACCATAATTATGGAATCAAAATATGTTATTGATGAATGTGAATGTATTGCAAATTAGTTTTGGTTACTGCTTATAAAATTTTGATCAATCGAGGGTGTGTATTACAACAATAGTCGTGATTGTCATTATCTCTTCCCTTCTCTTCTTTCAAAAATAGAAGAACTCTTCTGTTTTTGAGATCTAAAGAAAAAAGCAGAACAAAACAAAGGAAATAAAGAGACGCATGTTACGAATACCGTTAAGGCTCGAAAGCCGTTAATGGGTGCAGATTACCTAGATAATATGTAGATTATCTTACTTGTTCCGTTAGTGTGGAATCAAGAGTTTTCCGCATTTTAACGAGGTAACCTTCACATTAGCGGTTTCTGTATCATTAAAGTTCGAAAGTTTTGTTTCTCATTTCCCTCCTGTTGGGAATTTGGATTGAACGTTGACTCATTCCAGAAACATTTTTATCCTAAGCATTTAGAGTTGCAGAGATAGTAAATGCATTCCATAAACCATTCCTTGTTTTATTTTTTGAGCCATTCATTGAAATTTTTTTTTCCTTTTTGCATCTAATTTTTCAACTTTATTTCTTTTCAGAGCAGTATTTTGTTGTTTATTTCTTCAAACTGTTTTGGTTATCTTATTATGTTTTGCTGGGATCGTGATTTACGCAAATTTGTCAGCTTGTGATCCTATATTGAGATCTGAAGAAACAAATATTCATAAAGCTGATCAGGTAACCATTATTAAAGTATTTATTTCCTTTTATCTTTGTTCTGCTAAAACTTTCTCAGTGAAATAGAGAGCATTGAAAGCTTAATTTTAAACACCCTGAAATATGTACAAAATCTTATAGACCAGTTTTCCCCAACTCCCGGTCTGAGGGTCAGATAGTACCAGAACACACAAGATAGATACCAGAAGATAGTCAGATAGCTCAGGATAGCGCACAAGGAACATTTAATTATTTTTTGCATTTTTTTCGGGTTTGTGCTACTTTTTATGGAAATCCCTTTATATTTCATGTTAAATCGATTCCCATTCATTTTTTGGTGTAACTCTATTTTGTTCTGAAGGCATGTTTAAATGCAATTAAATTAAAATCATTAAATCAAAACATTCGAAATAATAAGCAATTAACGTCCCCCTCCCGTCATTAGGCCATGGTAATATTATCAAACATACTGCCTGGTCCGAGGCGATAAAAAGGTCGGAGAACACTGTTATAGACCTTGAAAATAGACGCATTTCAAAACTCAATTATACCAATCATTTCAGCAGCTAAGTTAATCATTTCATCTAGGAAACAACAAATGGATCCTTTTCATTTAATTTTGAATACACAAACTCTTCACCAACTGTTTAGGAATCTAGATGGCTTCCATAATTGACGGAACATCGTATCATTTGGTGAATAATTGGCCAAGAATTTTATTAGAATGAATTTCACAATCAACGTTTGTGTATCATAGAAATATCAGCTACGTTTTACAACAGAATAACCGAATCCTTGATGATTTGCAAGTCTAGCTTAAATATAAGGTTTCATCTGAAGTAAAATATCAGTGTGGTTGAATTAAGGCGATATGGTACCATCTTCACAATTTTTTTTATTTTTAATATTTGATATTTGGTTTTAATTGTATTTCATAAAGGTTAATATTTAATAATAATTCAATACAAGTTTTTTTAAATTTGTTGCAAAATGTGTGTAAAATTTAAATTTTTTAGCTTTTTTAAGCATTTTTTAAATCCCTAAGGCTTTTTTAAATATGTCTCTTTTCTTTCAAATTTTTTTTCTAAGTACCTTATAATATACTACATAAAACTGTGCATGGGTTTTTTTCTGCTGCTTCTCTTTAATTTTTTATTAATTTTTTTATAGTTAAACTTCCAAAAATTCCCCAAAAAACATTAATTTTGATTTTGAAAATTTTTAGAAAAAGTACTAAACATGTTCCATGCACAGTTTTACAAAACATACATTTCAGAACATGTATAAAAAATTTCAAACGCATGCTTTAATTATCAAAAAAGCCATAGGGTTTTGAATAACAGTATATGTACAAAAATTCAACATGGAGAAATATGAGTTTGAAGTTTTCATTCCATGAATAGAATGATATAATATTCATCGAATAGTCTGAAACTTTTATGAAATGTTAATTAGCTTATTTAAAACTACTTACAATAAAAATTGCACAAATGTAGAACAATTAAACAGTATACTGCCATAATGAATATATAGAAAAAAAACGAATGAAAGATCAATATTTCATAAAACTTTATCTTAATAATTGTAAAAATAAATAAATACACACACTTCAGAGCTAATTCCATGCTCAGAGCTAATGCGCAATATGTACAAAAAATGTTTATGCCTTTATTTTTTATTTCCATGATTTTAAAAACCTTCGCATGTTAAATATTGTACACGAATAAAAGCAAAATCAAATAACAGTTTATAGGCAAAATACATCAAAATCTAAGAACTGTATATGTGCATTTGTTTAAATAAATATCTTAAAATACTTTGATAATAAAAGTGCTGAATCTGGGATACATATATATCACCAAAAACAAATATATAGAAAAGGGAGTGTTTTTCTATTCTTGCGAATTAGATTTTTAATTATCTGAGTTATCAAAATGATATTTAGTATTTGTGCTTTGGGAGAATCCGTTTTGAAGTTTTAATTTCATTCATAATAATATTTATAAAAAGCACGCAGACCTTTTAAATCTTGACCAAATCCATTTAATCTTCCAGTAAATAATTCACAAACTAGAATTTTTGCATGAATTGCACAATTCTTTCTTAAAATAATTTATTCCTGCATGTATAATGTCAATCTCATTGATGCGAATTAGAAAAATAATTAATTCATTTTTTTATCAGGCTCTTTTCTAGCAGATAATCTGAAATGTAGGCGTGGTAGTTGCTGTTTAACATCAAACATTGCTCCATTACTTAATGAAAAATGTAGGTAAAGCTTTGAAATTTTGCAGGCATATTTATAAAAATTCGGGGTATCAAATAAGCGAATAAAATTTTTTTCGACAGTTTAATGATTTTTATGGTACCATATCGCTTTAAATCCGTTCAAAAATACACTGCTGGCCACACAAAATGCAACACCAAAAAGGACCAGAGATATCACAGCGAAATTTATTTGGCAAATAACATGTACAAAGATCAAACGATAAAAATTACGGCTTCTTGTGACCTGTGGATGATGACAAAACCAGTAGTTAGTGTAGCCGCCATTGTTGGCTATAACCGCTGCAACACGCCTAGAAATAGAATCAAAGACTTTGGATGTATCCTTGGGGTACAGCAGTCCATGCGGCTTCCACATATTAACAAAGTTCGTCTGGTGTAGTGGCGTCTGGAGTATCCCGGACCAGTCATTGTCCAAGCATGGACCACAGATTTTTGATTGGCTATAGATAGGGAGAAAAAGCAGGCCAAGGAAGCAATTCAAACTGATGGGTAAAGCCGAACTCTTGTGCATTGCATTCCACGTGTGGCCACACACTATCCTGTTGGAATATGGCTGATGGCAAACGCTGAATGTATGAGAGGATCAAGGTCTCCAACTCCTCAGAGATGTAGCGCTGATTATTCAGTGTACCGGCAATGCGTTCTAGAGGGGTGCGGCAGTGAAATCCAATATTACCCCAAACCATGATACGGGGTGCCGAACCAATGTGGCGATGCATAACACAACAGTGTAGCAGCCTCTCACCACGGTGTCTCCAAACTCAAATCCGACCAGCGTGATGTTGCTGGCAGAAGCGGGATTCTTCAGTAAACACAATGCCATTCCATTCCATTGCCCATGTCCACCATTCATCACACCATTAGCAGCGCAAACGCCTGTAGTTCCCAATCAAGGGTAAACGAAGCAATGGACGCCTTGCGGAAATTCCACTCTGCTGCAAATGGCGTCGAATGATACGAACGGACGCCGAATGATACATAACAGACTGAATCTGTTGTGTTATGGTTCGTGAAGTGTCTGCGCGATCCATCATTGCCATGCGCACAATCCGCCTATTTACACGGGCAGTGGTGCAATAAGGTAGGTTTGATTGGTTCTGTCGGTCCATTGTTTCATCCTGCATCCAGCGATCACTGATCCACATCACAGTTGCTTGGTTTCGCCCACACGTTGACCGATCTCTCTGAAGGATAATCTGCAATCCCTGTAGGCTACTATTCTTCCTCAGTCGAATTCAGAAACTTAGTCAAAAGACGCCCAATGTCTTTCCCGAGACATAGGTAAGCAAATTACACAAAAAAGCACGAAAAAACAATTGCCGTACTTCAAATCGGCAATCTGTTCTCCCCTTATTTATTGCTTGCGGTTAGTGCTACGGTCTCCCGTGATGTGCGTCTGCGTTATAATGCAAATGCTTTGCATTATAACGACGCACGATGTAAATTTTACATGATTTGCATGCTTTCTTCAAGCTTTCTTGTTGTGTAGTCAGCAGTGTATTTGCTTGCAATTTCAACAAAAAGCTTTTTTCATCAATGAATTTTGTACCTAAAATTTTTAACACTCTTAGTTGAATCACATGTCCGATTTTTCCATATCTTGGACTTTTCAGATCGTACCTTACTTCGTGATGACATCATTGACAAGGTTTCCAGGTTTACCTGGTTTATTTGTAGCCGGGGTGTTCAGCGCTTCTTTGAGCTCTGTGTCTTCCGCTATCAACTCATTGACTGCCGTTACTGTTGAAGACTTTTTACATCCACTCTATTTTCACAAATTATCCGAGAAAAGAGTGACAATTTTCACCAAAATTACTGGTAATGATAATCTTGACTTTTTTTATTATCACTAATGTGTTAAAATATTAATATGAAATAGTTGAATCCAAAAAATATAAGATTAAATTTTTCGTATTTTGGAAAGAAAAAAATAATAATCCATCCATGCACTCTCATCTAAAAACATTATGAGTTGTCATTGAATCTAGACAAAATTTATGCAATTATTAATGATTTGAAGGGAACGAGACATTATGATTTTAGTTAAAAAAACTTTTTTTTTTCTTAAATGAAAACAATTTTTGCAGAAACAGATTCAAAATGATCTAAATAAACTAAATTCCATTGAATTGAATCTGATTATTAAATATATAGTTCTAGATAACTATTTTTTAAAAAAAAAAACGTTGAATTACTTTTGAACAAATTATATTTTATGTGGTATGTTTAATGTATAGTTGCATTACGTAAGAAATTTTTAAAATTTATTTTTAAGCCTTTATCAATGATTTTACTTTATATTTTTCCATTAATTAGTTCTGCAAAATATAAAGAATTCAATAATTCTTCTTAGAGAAACATGTTTAAATTAATATTAATGAGGTAAGCAAGGTTGAAAACAAAATATTCTTAGCGTTATATCTGTTCTGAACAAAATACTTTTTGTCCACAAAGTATTATTTTAGTATTTTGTAATGCTTTTGGGTCGTAACATCTTAAGACTTCTTGAGAACCTTGGCCCTTATTAAAAAGTAGACCCTCCCTGCAACACTACTAAGTAGACATTAAAAGCTTACGCTGTCAAATATTTATACGAATGATAACCCATAACAAACTAGAACGGGCATGACACACAATATCACAAACCTACGCCCAAACCAACTGCCATTTTTTGACTAAATGAGTAATAATTGTGTATGATGGTCTAGACCATAGGTTCCCAAACTTTTTAGCCTCATAGACCCCTTGGCAGGTTTTTCAGTTTGGGGTAGACCCCCTAATTTCCTAATATTAAATTTGTGTAAATCTATTAACTTAAATGTGTCCTTGACAGCAGGTATAGAGCTATTTACTATAAAAGATTAAAATTTTTAACTGTAGTGAAGTATAGAAGAGTTTAAAAATTTAAGAAAACATATTTTAGTTAATTTAATTAGTTAGTTAATTAAATTAAAATTTAACTAATGCATAAAATAACTGTTACATAAAGTAACTGTGCAACAAAAAGTGCTTTTTGAGGGAGTGAAGAATCTGGGGATGCAATAATAAACTTTGAACATTTGACATCAAACTTATCAGGGTTTAACTTTAAATATCTCCTCGGTCAATGGTGTCTAGTATTTTCTTCTTTTTTTGTGTGTGTGTTTGTTTTGGAGATTGGCGAGTACACCTTCTCAATCATAAAAACAATTAAAAGCTTTCTCAAGATATTCCATAATATGGAATGAATAACAGGTATATCTTTTTAAAGCTAAAATTTTTGGCATTGTTTCAAAACTTTACTTAAGGATCTTCGTTAGTGTGTATTCTTAGTGCTTAATTCTTATAATAGGATTTTTTTTTCTAAGTGACCATATGTATTCACTGTCTTCTGTCGTACTACGATAGTCAAAACATTCTCAAACCTAGTATCAAAATCTAAAAAAAAAGGGGGCATTTAAATGTTGGCGACGTCCAAAATTATGCTCCTTTAGCTTAATTCTGGCAAAAAAGGCTGAGCGAAATGTAGTCCTAATAACACATTTATGCTCTCGCCTTATAACTGCAAATAAACTTCATTAAATTTAGTAAACAAATCTGTTGAATAGGTAAATCTAGATTCCACTTGATTATATTTCCTTTTAATATTAGTCACGATCTGGATTAATGAGAGCCACAATCGTAGACCCCCATTTACACCTCATGGACCCCCAAATTTTTATTTCACTATAGTGGACCTCTTACAGATCGTCATAGACCCCTGGGGGTCTATATAGACCACTTTGGGGATCACTGGTCCTGACTCTAGACCTAGACAACGACGACGAACGTAACATAATAACGCAGTCTTGCTACTATTGTCAATTGGTATATAGTTCGTATATACGTGTTTTAGAAAAAGCGTCTGAGAACAACATTTAGCGATTAAAATTATTTGAATCATGATCTTACGGAGACTGTGTCGAGAATGAGACAAGCCCCTTTCCCATAGGACGAGGACATAGCCAAACCTTAAAATGTCTCTACTTTTGTGTGGGGGTGTAATGTAACATAACTTCTTTTGATCTTCGTACTTTTTTTTAATGTTTCTTTGATTTGAAAATTTCCGTTGTAATTAAAATAAAAAATATATGTCCTGAAATATAAGTTACACAGTTCGATACCTTAAATTCTTTTCAGCAGGTAGAAGAAGCATTTTACAGAAAAAAGTATTTTGAATTTCAAGGAATTGTTTGTGGAATTCTTATACTCTTCTATTTACTTGTCGAGTGGATTTTAATTCTTTATAATGTCCTGGTACGATGTTGATAGATATTGGATAGGCATTACGTAAAATATAAATCTTTCACTAGCCCCAAAAATTATTATGTTTTTGTAATCTCCTATAAGTAAATATATAGAGAGAATAATTTTTTTATGTATGAAATCGTTTTTAATGCTTTCAGCCCTTTCATATGGAATCCTCTGCATTTTTCTTACGTTTATCGTTGATCAAGGAGGAGGAATATTGACATTTGTCATAATGTTATTCAATGTGACTGGAGGTCCATCACTGGGACTCTTTTGCCTGGGGATGCTGTTCAGAAAGACCACGTCTAAAGTAGGATTATTTTCAATTAACTTTATGGAGTTTATTTAGCTTAAATTTGAAGGGCATTCTTTTTTCATTCAGATTCGTGACTTATTATTCCATATATCTTACTGGAGTGGAGTTTTCCAAGAATTAAGCGCCAACATCTGTTGTATAACTCAAAAT
Organism: Trichonephila clavata; assembly: GCA_019973975.1. Taxonomy (NCBI): domain Eukaryota; kingdom Metazoa; phylum Arthropoda; class Arachnida; order Araneae; family Nephilidae; genus Trichonephila; species Trichonephila clavata. Next base: position 69,339 of record BMAO01029794.1, on the reverse strand, counting down.
TATCTCAATTTAATATCAAAATATATTCTTCAAATAAAGAGTGGTGAAGTTTTTCAAAGTTCCATTTGGTGATTTGTTTTTAATTAGATCATATTTGAAAAATATGATTCCCATTCTTATACAGGATGTTGCAGAATTCGACCGACAAATTCAGAGGGGCGATAGTAGGTAGTACGGAGATGACAAATTGCCTAGAAACCACGTTTAGTCGGAGTAATTCGCAAAGACTGTTTGAAAAGTGTTCTGTCGAGTGAGTGAATATTAACGTCCCACTGTTCAGCAACACGAAGGCTTTTGGGGACGGTCCGCGTAATTTTGAACCATGGTCAAGTGACGTGGACTACATCTGAGCTGGCACCCCCTCTCCAAACTACCACACCACACCAACGGGAGGACGCTTGAGCTCTCGACAGATTTAACGTGCATAGCCCCCCTACACGGGGAGTCTTCATTGGTACTCGGATCGAACTCGTGACACGCTAGCCACGATCCGATGCCTAGACCACTTGGCTACCGCGGCCACAAGTGTTATGCAGAATCGAATGAAAAGGGGTAATAAGAGGGGAAAAACATTTATTAGACTTACAGCATATTTACAATCCGAGTAATACATCCCAATTGGACATCAGAAATGCAACAACAAATGATTGTCTCAGGAATTGTTCAAAATTGCGGCCGCGTAGGTCATAGTACTGCCGACACTGACGGACGAAGGATCGTCGGATGAGTTCAAACAAATTCAGTGTGTTGGCGATGTCAGCTAAAGAGACGATGATCGCGCAGGGAGATCCTCCACTCCAGCCACCGGCGTCGCAAAAACAAGTGATTTCAGGTAGCTCCAGAAGAAATCGAAATGATTTAGGTCGGGGGATCTTGGAGGCCAAACAATAGATCCACCACGTCCAATCCAACTCCCGAGATATGTAGCATGAAGGTGTTCGCAAATCGTAATCGAAAGATCTGCCGGTGCATTACCGTGCGTGAACCACACGTTCTGGTGCACAGTGCCCGGTATTTCCTGCAACAGTTCCGGGAGAAGTGGGAAATTTGCATACGTGAAGGTTTCTTCAACCTTACCACAGCACTTCAAGTTCTCTCATTTGCTTGGCCACTCCCCTGGTCTGGCTTATCACCTTTCCGACGGCTACTATTAACGCAATTTTCACCGACTGAACACGGTTTGTTACCCCATGTTCTGTAATGATTGGTCATCCCTATGCTGTCTGAATTTGTCGATCAAATTCGGTATATTAAAAAGTATAATATTGGTAAAGACCTTATAAAACTATGCATACTTATTTCAATGATCCTTTAATTTAAATCTCTATTTGTAGCAGTCCAATTACTTATGGATAAATATTTGGTATTATTAAAAATACGTCACCAAACTATCTTGATTTATCAAAATAACCTAATATTAAAAAGATTAATCAAAAGGGAAAAATTTTTAGAATAAAGTCATTTTTGAACAAAAAAATTGGCAAAGTTGGCGTGTGATCCTTATACTTTATTTTAACCTCAAATTAAAATATTCGACCCACGTGAATTTTCTTAGTTTCAGAGAAACATTGCATAATAGATTTATTTCTGTATTATAACCGTTTAAGCATACTGCTCACAGAAAAGTACCTCAAGTTTTGATTTAGATATTTGACATTAAGTACAATTTTGTTTAAATTCATAGGGAGTTATGATTGGATATATATCCAGTATATGCTTTTCTTTAACTGTTGGAACAATGGGCATGATGAAAGTTCAGAAGCCGCCGAGTTATCATCTATCTACGGATGCATGTCCTGGGAATAATTTTAGCCTCATTTTGAATAATTCAACTCCTGGATATTTGGATCAAATTACTTATGAAAACTGGAATATCTCATCTCAGAATTCTACTCAAAACCACGAAGAGTAAGTGAAATGTGAATTGGACAAAAGTCCTTTTATAGTTAAACATAGAAATAAATTTTATACAAAAAAATTGTGAGTGTTTGGAGAAGGGATCGCTTTAAAGTCTGAAAAATCAAGGTTTGAGATATTATAATGGAAAAATATACATCAACATGTGGAATCTATATGTGCAAATAAGATAATGTTATACGGCAATAAAATGAATTCAAATTTTTACTAAAAGTGTAAAGCAATATATTCTGTATGTCAGACGACCGAATTTATTTTCCTTGGTCTGATACGAATGGCTACTTCTACAATTATGTTTCCGTCGTAAGTTTTGGCGACAACAGAGAATAAATTTCGCTGAGCCCATTATTTTAGGCAAAAATTTTAAGCGGAAAAACAATTGAACCTCAAAAAATGCGATGGAGAAGGCCAAATTGTAAACAAATAGTTCTCCAAATAAACGTAGCCGCCTCACAACTTGTAAAATTCTTTTAATAATTTGCCTATATATTTCAGTTCGTTCTTGAATTGCTAATTATGTTTAAATTGCTGATACATTAATCTAGTGATAAAATATTACTTAATTTTGACTGATTTTTAATTTAATCCGATATGAATTACAAGATAAATTTATCATTGTTACTCCACATTTTGAAAACTAAGTTACAGATGAAAAAATCATTTGATAAGGGGTCAGTTAACAATTTTTTAGTAATTAAAACAAAGCTCCTTTGGTGGCTAATTATACTCATTTAAAACAGCAGATTGGGCAGCTTGCGTGTGTGTATGTGTGGTTGTTATTTTCTTATATACTTATGTCTAAGTCTATTTGATTAAAATTTGATAAAGACAATCAGACTAACTAATGGGTTTCTTTCATAATTTTAGTTCCATGCAACACCTTATTTATACTCGTAGATATAAAACAGAAAAAGAGAAAGGGAGCGCATCATTTTTGATTGTCTCTCTTTGCGTGTGGTTTCGAAAAATCTTATCCATAAATTTGGAAGTTTGTATATTTATTAGTAACTTACACAAATTTACTCCGTTGATCGTATGGTTCCAAAATTTTGCAGATAGCTTCATTGATGTTTCAAAGGAACAGTGAGCACATTTCCACCAAAACTTTTATCAAATTTATTTTTAATGAATTTTTGGAATGACCCGCCCTCTTTTTTTCATAAATAAAAGTGTGTGTGTGTATGTAAAAAGTAGCCAAATGCCGTGATATGCAGCCAGTAATGGAAAACCTTTCCCGATCATATTTTCATTCGGCCACACTTAGAACGGGTTTTGCGGAAATCGACTTCAAAAGGAAAATGAGGTTCTATAGATAAAAATTCCCGTTTTTGAAATATTAGACCTAGACACTTGAAATTTGATAAGCATGTTTCTTTTATTGAGTAATAATCTGTTGTGAATGAGTTTTGCGTAAATTCACATCTAAGGGGGTTGTGATGGCGAAAAAGACAAACACATTCCGTTTTAAAAAATTCAGGTTCTTTCTTTTTAAATCAAGAGGGAAGAGCTATAAAAATGTTTTGGAATACATTTCAAAGCTTAATGCTAAGACTTAGATAACAATAACTTAAAAATACATTTAGTCACGAATTCTCCTGAAATATATCCAGTGAAGAGAACAGGTAACGACTGGTACATTATAAAACTGAAAATAATTTTTATAAAACTCACTGAAGAAAATGAGACTTTTTACCTATCGATCGTATTAGTTCATAAGCAATTAGGAATCAATATAACCTCTTATACACTAAATCATGGGTATCTAAACCATGACCGCTTGTGGGCCGCATTGCAAAAATAACTTTTTTTCCGCACATATAATATTTTTTTTAACAAATTGAAATAAAAATTTTAACTTTATGTAGTTTTATTAAAATAAATTAACTTATTTTTATTATAATTCTTTTAAAATTTGAATTAGACATGAATAGTTTCACATATTTATTTTAAATTTGTAAAAGTTTCGTTTCATTTAGATTGGATTTCATAAAGGTGGGAAAAAAGATCAAGTTCATGAGAGGAATGAATTTGTGCGTTTGTGTTGAACATGCAAATCGATATCGGATTCAATAGACGAAGTTGGAATTCTAATGCCTTTTCAAGATGTTTGTCAGTGATCTTTGTCCTATTTTTGCTTTTATATGCTTCATTCTTCGAAAATAACTGTTCACAAATATAAGTACTGCGAGAAGCTGAAGAAATTAATAAAGCATGAGTGTGAAAATGAAGACATTTATCGCGCGGTGTAGGTAATCTTCATAAAACTCCAGTATAGAAACATTCCCCAAATTTTTCTTTCAGTTGAATCTCACTTTGCAGTTCAATGTATTCATTTGAAGAATTGAAGGTAATTTATTTATTTCTCGAGAAAACGGGCTAGAAAACATATTGAAATTCTCTTCGTTTTTTCGAAAATCTTGAAATCTTCGTTCAAACTGATCAGTTAAATCGAAAATTAATGCAGCATATTTTGTGAATACATTTATAATCTTTTTTAATAAAAATGTGTAAATTGAAATATTTTTATAATTTGCGTTTGGCCCGCATTTTAAAAGCTTTTGGGCCGCACTATAGACAAGCATGCACTAGATAGTTATAATCTCTTATACACTATCTACCACAAGAAGTAATTGCACACCTGGTATAGTTAGGGAAACGGTTGTTTATTCTCTGTGCGTTGTGATTTCTCACTGTTGAAACTTTAACATTCTTAAATGTTTAGTCAGATGTCACATTTCACAGAAAGAGGGACTATTATGTTTCATTATCTTTTCCCTTTCAGCACTATTTCCATTCAAAAAATTTGTGATAAATAGAATGAAATTTTTTTCTATCTTAATTTAAAACTTAATTTGTTCAAATTGCAGGTATGTATTTCCATTGTTAAAACTGTCGTACATGTGGTATGCTGGAATGGGCTTTTTTACTTGCTTCGTGATAGGCTTATTTGCCAGTGCAATATGCGGTATGTATAAACTCATCTTATTCCACAACCTTTCGATATTTTCTATTGAATGTGGGATAATACGTGCTTCTTAACTGTTTTCAAAACCCACCTTCAAGCAACAATTTTTAGTTAGATTACACTTATTTTAAATTTCAGCTGTTTCTACAGCCCTCTGATATGGCATTCAAAATTTGCATTTTTTTAAAAATAATTTTATTCTGTCGAAACCAAAAGCATATTGATCGACCACCATAAGATATTTTGGGCTTAACCCACCCCCCTTTCACTTGTTATTCGACTTTTCTACTACCTCATTATCCGTGAGCACAGAATAACATATCAATTGGATAAGTTTCCACATTTCATCTTTAAGTACTTTTTTCTAAGAAAAATAAATATTTAATTAAAAATTCCCTTTCATATATATCAAATAAATAAAATAGATAATTTTTAACCGCGTTAAATTTTCATATCTTAGATGAATAAATTTGATAAAACTGTTTTATCTCAAAGGTAACTTAATTATGGTTTAGTGAATTAATTGATTAACTTAACGAAGAAGTGGAAAGCGAACTGAAATTGCGCCCACGATTGAAGTCGGAAAGCGAAAGTCGGATTGTGGTCCCTATTGCAGATAAAAAGGTGTCGGGTAAAACTTCACGAGATCCTCATGACAATGAGTATGCTTTAGATGAGCTGGACTTAACAGTGAAAGAGACTTTTAAACTGTGCTCCAGACTGCGGAACAATTGTGAAAGCCATCAAGTATATCTCACTTTGATAAATGTATTTTGATAAGCTCATTCGAGTCATTACACAACTAATATTTATTCTTGCGTAATATTTTCCTATGGATTTCTGAGAAAAGTATAAACCTCATAAATTCAATATTATACAAACGAAATTATTAGATATGAATTTTTAACTCTTGAATCAGTTTGTTAAAACTTCATATATTTCAAGTGATTTACGATATTTGACTTATTGACTATATCGGTTGAAATTTCCATTTATGCTTTACTTTTTCATAATATCGTTCGATAAAATAACCTTAGATTTATTAAAAAATGGAAATGAATTATAGTTGTGTGAATAAAATTGTTTGCTAAATCACAATAATTGCTTCTGCAGCAGTTATTTATGAACGAAATGAACAGGACATTAGTTGGGAGTAGTTGAATAGCGCTGAATGTAATAAAACTTTACAATGTGTCTCTGTTTTCATGGACTATACTTTAATAAAAAAAGCGCAATGACATTTTCTTGTACAACAATAATGGGAATAGGAAATGATTTTGTCTGGTTTTTGCACATCTTATGATGCATGGATTCCCAGCTTCATTACTAATGTACATTTCACAGAGGAAGCTGTCTTTATGCACGACAGCGTTTTCAACTTGCACTATTCTCAAGTGAGGACACTTGTAACCCTCGTGCTATGCATCCACTAGTTTTCTAGGAGTGGCTGTTTGTGAATGTGTGGGTGGATACTCTTTGAATGATTTTTTGTTTTTATTGAAATGTACTTGTTACCACATCGACTAAATTGAAGGATATATCGCAACTTTATGGAAGTGGCATTATCAGAATTACTTGATAACGTTCCAGTTGCCGTTTCATTTGTAAAAAGGTGCAGTATGGTAAGGATCCAGAGACTTTCAACATTCACGTAATTATCTCATTTTAACCTTTAACCCTCAGTGAATTGGACGAGGACCAGTCCCTTAGCCACACCTTTAACCGATGCAGTATCATAAGGATCCAGCGGCTTTCAACATTTGCGTAATTATCTAATTTTAACCTTTAACCCCCAGTGAATTGGACGTCGACCAATCCGTTAGCCAACACCAACACCTTCGATTTATCAAGCAGTGATTTATACTTAAGGAAATTCCCCAAGGCATTAATTTACGAGACAGTAATTCACTCTGATGAGGATTCCATTGCAAGAGTTTCAATTGCTGTTGTAACTGTTTGTGATCTTCCATCTTAACATCTTCCAAAGGATACGCTAACTACTTTCTAAATACAGCTAGGCCTCTATTGATGTTGTTGATACCTCATTCGGGTACTTTTAGTAATTATGAATGCAAATAAAAAAGCTTTTTTCAATTCTTGTTCTTCTGTCAGAACTTCCATTTCACAGACCCCGCTTTGCTTCACTAAATATCCTACTTTATGTGCATTTTACCTTTCTTTAAAGTTTGGCCCATGAACTCAGAGGAACCCTGTATTTTAAACAGATATTTTAGTTATACCTTAATTGTCCTTAGTTCGTGGGTGTTTGTTTAGTTCCTTTAAGTGTATGAATTATTATTCGTTATGAGATTTCTTATTTCCTTTTAAGACGAGAAGATAAGTATTTAACTTTGCAAATACAATTCAATGTGATGAAAATAAATTCTGTATTATTAGTGTGAATCAAAGTTATTTTTAAAATTTTCTGCATAACAACAATAGCTTGGACATTTTTAGTGTTAAATTTTCTTGCCCCCAGAAAACCGAAAAGAAATTCAATAAAGATTAATTAATAAAAAAACTTCTTAATGGCTTCAATATTCAACATTCAAATTTGCTTAGTCGAAAATTGATTTGTTTCAATTAGGGTGACACTAAAGTAATACAATAGGCTACACGTGATGAATTTTGTCGTTTAAAGCCTTGGTCAAGGTACAGGCAATACTGAGCTGAGTTTTCAGTCATGAAACTCGTCCTGCTTCATGAATATTTAAAAGCCATGCAATATATTGACAGTTAAATAAAAAATAATAATACAATGATAATTTTAAAAAATTCAAAGTTTTCAATAAAAAAAATATTTATCTCATTTGAAATGTCTGAGCCTTTCAGCTTAGTCATTCCAGTTTAATCTTAATTCAAACAGTAATAAGATGCAAAATTTCATAGACGTAATTAAAAAGAAATACTTCAGATATCAGTGGTGTAACGAAGAATACTAGGGCCCCCTGTAAAATCAGGTTTTTGGCCCCAAGCCAAAATACGTACATGATATCATTCAGGCTTTGGGCCCCCTAGAGCACCTGGCCCCCCCTTGCAATGCGGGGATGTACGTTACGCCACTGTCAAGTATTCAGTTCTTTATATTTATAAAAAGTACTTATACATTATACCGTCGACTAACTTTATCAGATACAAGAACGTCACCAAATGCTGCGATATGCAGCCATTTCTGTGCATGTTGAAAGGCAATAATTTTGTTAGTACTTTTTGGAAAGTAATCACCTTTTTTTATATGTTGTACCATTTTCATGAATATTCTAACACAATAATAATGATCACGCAATCTCGAAAAAGAATAATAACATTGTTATTGTAATTTGTAAATTCTTCTATCGTTTTGTGGAGAAATATTATTAATATTTTGGACTTCTTTTCTTCGGAATCAAACGCAGAGAATTATTTCCAAAAATAGGGTCTAATATGTAAGTGCCTGTAAGATTATGGGGATTAGCAAAAGGGTAATCTAAGAAGCGTAGCAGAAGAAGATGACAGGATTTAGATTCGTATTTATACGAATTTATGGGGTGATTTTTATATGAAGACTCATTTATCGCGATTTTGAATACAATTACTGCGTTTTAGCCACCTAAATATCTTAGTTGTTACTAGATCTTTCGCTTATTTGAAATATAGGTGCTGTTTTTTAATATCGTGTTCAATTCTTCTAAATCTTTTTCAATTTATTTTTCGACGGACTGATACATAAGAAATATGCGCGAGAAAATTTGCTTTCACGTGCGAGCAAAAATCATGACAGTATTTGGTGATGTCTTTTGGCTGAACGAAATTAGTACGTAATAAGGGTATAATACATAAGTACTTTTTAAAATAAATATTAATGATGTATCGAAATAAAAATTCTGATTACGTATAAATTAAAAAATCAAGAATAGTTCACAGAACGATCAAATTTTCAGGAATAGCTTTAGAAATATCAATAACAATTATATAGCTATAAATAACATTTAAGGCTATAAATTCTAAAGTGTGCTTAAATAAAAAATTAAGCAGGGCCTATATTTTCAAAAACAATTCTGATATATACGAAAAATGCAACAGCCATAAATAACAAGTAATTAGAGAAGTTTTGATAGTTATGGATATTAATAGCAATTAATGTATAATTTATGCTCCATTTAATTAATTAAAAGTGTTGGAATGTGGAAGTCTTTAAACAATTCAAGCGTCTTTAAATACTCCATTTCATAAATGTTTCAATTCTAATAGCGTTTTCATACATTGCAACAAAAGCCGTGTAATATCTACATCGTCAGGTGGAAAAAAAGAATTTTAATTAGTAGAGTAATAGAAGTAAAAAAGGGGATAAAACACAATCAAATTCCTGTGTGTTTTCTTTCCTACTCAATTTCTAGAAGGAAAAAAAACCCAAATTTCTTAAACGAATAAAGAAGTTTCAGGTTTCACATAACAATTATAATTATGTCTTGTTTATTAATTTTACGTATATACACAGGAAAAAAGGAGTACGTGAGTTCTACCCTTTTAAGTCCAGTGACAAGATTTTGGATTACTGAAAAAGATCATATTCCAGAAGTAAGTGGATCACTTAATATACATTCTTTTTAAAAAATGGGTCATTGTTTTTTTAATTAAAGAATGGAAAGATTAAGGATTTGTAGTTTTTTTTTTTAAAGAAGAGGATAATTTCACACCTCATTCTGAAGATTATGACAAGCGCGGTCAACACAAAAGTCTTTTAACCTATAATAACCAACTTCAGCTTGTTACTTTTCATATAATTTACCGCAGATATCCATCATGATTTAAACAGTTTATGTTGTTGTTACTAATGCCACCTGTCTGACGTAGTCAGATCGAGGCCCACGAAATTCATCATGGCACCGGGTTAGATTGTATGCCTGTCGTTAACCGTAGCTCTTGAGCACCATGCAGGTGGCAGTACTATTTGGCTCGGTTCCACCCCAATTTTGAGAAATAACACCCTGGGAGTGGTCAGGGGCCTCCCACCTCTCTTCCCCTTTCACCAACCTTACGAAAGGATATGCGGCTCGACGGCTATTTAGAGAGTAACCCCATTCCGCGAAGGGGTACTATACATTTACAAACAGCCATGCCTCCTCCGGGATTCGAACCCAGGCCCTACGGCACAGCAGTCAGCGCCGCTAACCACTATACCAGATGGGTGACCTTTACCGGACGGGAACAGTTTATTTCATCAACATACCAGATTCTTATCAAAACATCTATCTGCTGCTAATGTATAACTTTTATTGTCATGCTGCAATTGCACGTAGACGTTTTCTAATATTATTAAAGGGTAAACCAGACACGAAAAGCTGCGCTTGCGCCTGCCGAGTTGAATGATGCAAAGAATCCATAAATAGCGTTAGTGCATTACAAGGTGTGCGCAAGATATCATCGATCACGTCCAATAAAAGTTTTTACTTGCTCTAGCTTTTCTTCTTTTCTGTTGAAATCTTTTCTAATTAAGTTCTTCAAGTCATTTTCAACTTGTGGCTTGATTACTTAAAAATAATGATGCATAAAATGCTAAAAATCATGCTTTATGTTTTCGAATCCTTGTAAACTAACTATCTTATTACTCTCGTAGCATGAATACTTGATTAAACTAATAAATAAATTGTCCTTAAAAGTGGAAATATTTTCATTAGAAACATTTTTATAAAATATGTATCAGTTGTTGTTATAAATAAATTGTAGAAGAAATCGCAAATCAGAGAACAGCACCTTAACTTTTGCTTCACACTGTTTTCTGTTACATACAAACTAAACAACATATTTCAAAACAAAATGTGAATAACAATTTGCATCTCAGATAAATACATATCAGAGCAGGGGTCGGCGATCTTGAGCCGTGGTCGCCCAAGCCAATCTTCCAATATGACTCAGGGTGTCACGCTGAAGTAAATAAACTCATGTTCATAAATTAAGGATAATGAAGTCCAGGCAAAGAAAGAGACAGAAGCAAAACAAAGTTGACTTATTTGTAAAGTCTATTTATTAAACAAAAGGTAAATAGCAAAAAAGATGCTATATGTGTGTGTTTGACATAATTAATAAAAATAGCGATTTTTACTCCCTGGAGCAAATTTCAAAAAAGAACCTATTTACAAAAAACAGTATCACATGGTTAGTATGATGGTTAATACGGAGTATGTCTCCCGGACGATGCAATACAGGCCTTACAACGCCTACGCATGCTTAGTTTCAAATTATCAATCTGATCTCTCTCTCTTGGGGAATATTACACCACTCATCAAGCAATGCCTTCCGAAGTTCCGGTAGACAGGTGGGAGGCGGTTGACAGGCTGCAATTCGTCGGCCAAGCATATCCCACACATGCTCTATTGGATTCAAGTCCGGTGAGTATGCTGGCCAATCCATACGGGTGATATCCTCCGATTGAAGGCATTCGTCTACAATGTTTGCACGGTGAGGACGGGCGTTGTCATCCATAAACAGAAATTCAGCACCCATAGCACCCCGAAACAAAAGTACATGTTGTTCCAGAATGACATCCAGATAGATGTGGCCTGTCATCGTTACACTCTGAACATGCAGGTTAGTCCTGGAACTAAGAATAATTCCTCCCATTGAACGCTATCGTTCAATGGTGTTCTCTTGGTGGTAACGGGTACCTGGCGCTCTCCATGTGAAAGTTCGGTGAGAATCAGACTGCAATCTAAACCTGGACTCGTCGGAAAACCTCACACAAGATCACTGTTGCGGTGTCCACAATGCATGCTCTCTACTCCAGGTTAATCGCAGGCGACAGTGAGTTGCTGTAAGGGGAACACATCTGACAGGCCTAGGAGCATATAAACCAATGTGCCCTAAGCGTATGTAGACGGTCTGCCTTGAAACTGTCGTACCTGTAGCTGAAGAAAGCTGACGAGATAGGTCTGATGCTGTGCTCCGTTTGTTTCTTTTGGAAGTAACTGCCAAATACCGGTCCTCATTCGGCGTTGTAACTCGGGGCGACCTGTGCTGTAACATCTACTCACATTACCATCATCTCAGAATCGTTGCCAAAGTCTGGAGATGACACTCTGGGCGATTCCAAGTTCCTCGGATACTTCCAGATGGGTACGTCCACATTCCAGTTGTCCGATAATTCTACCACGTAAAAAATCATCGAAATGCTTCCTTTATGCCATAACTATGCTGTTATTGCACTGAAAGGCTTTTAAAGCGCTTGTGAACAATTTTACTTCTTTGCCACCATTCCTTATATACCCCTCTCTTACACTCTCGTCATTGTGACATTCTATCCGCGCCATCTGGTGGTTTCCTGTAATTTGCATATTCTTCTTCAAGATGTGAATGATAATTCTACAGGTGAAATTTTCATTTTAGAGTTCAATTTCTGTGTGATTCTGAATTATCCTTAATTTATGGACATGAGTGTATTTGAAATAATTCGCGATTTCCACGACAATGCATGTAGAATTAGGCAATAGAGGTCAAGAATACAGATTTAGTTTTATGCGTCATTTAAAGATATTAATATTTATTGTAACTATTTAATAAAAAGTACATACAATATGTTTTTTTATTGATCTAGGTAGGAATTGACTTAAAATTTTTTTTACATTACTTGTTTAACATAAAACCACACTAACAACACGCAAGAAAATTGAGCAGAATCAGCTTACGACAAAGAAGTGAAAGTACGAAATAGTTTTTGAACAAAAATGCTGGAGGGGTAGAAAGGAGACACAGAGCGATTTAACTTTATTTCAGAAATTTGTAGAGTGCCACTCAAAATTGCTCCACGTGGCACAATTTTCAGAGATAGTCGACACTTGTATCGTAGGGTTTGAAAAATAATTGTATAGCTGCATTCTATACATTTACGCTAATATATTCGTTTTGTTATAAATTTGAATTTTAGAGAGTAACTCACAAGAGTTTATGAATCTCTTAATTTTGACTGAAACTAAAGCAAAAATTACATCATCACAAGGAAATTTTAAATATTATGGTTGGATTCTTGAATATTTTTTTCTCGTCCTATATAAAATACCTTCATTATTAGAAGTTCATTGAGAAGCATGTTCACAATTTGTTTTCATAACTGCTCTAGTTTCCATTAAAGCTTACGTTGCTTTCCTTAGGGAAATTTATAACTAATTTATTTTGATTCTTTTAAATTTATTACGATCAATTTAAAAATCATTAATTATTATTGTCTTTATTTCTAGATTATACAGATGACACAAAGCTCTTAAGATTTTCTGGACAATAAACTTCATCTTATTCTCGAAGTAATATTGCCATCGCAGTTCTCATGGTCACCCACGTTATTTCTCCAAATATTCATTACTTACAGAAATAAAACTGTATGCTTTTATAAGTTTCTCAATTATTATTGTTGATATACGTTCAAAAAAATTATTTAAGCCGTATTGTGTCGATAAAACACTTTATATATAAACTTCGTTTCATATTTATCTGCCTGTTATCTTTTTAACTTATTATAAAAGTGTCAAATGGGCTTTATACAAATTGTACCGTAAAATCTGGCGTATACGCACCTATACTTTCAAGTTGCATTTTTTAATTTTTAGATCTATTCGCCGTATAACGTGCACCCCTACTTTACGTAGAAATGTGAAATGCAAGGCTGTTGTGTTTTAAATTCATTTATTCGAAGTATTATAGTAGGCTTTTAAAATATTAATATACTTCTAGAGCAACAACCCTATGTTCAAAAGGTTATGTCATTTCTTTCAAATAAACAGTATTTCAGATCTCATGGACCAAATTATTAAAAATAATCATTTAGACAAGGCAATGGGCGGTTTGTTGCTTGAGAGGTAATGAAAATGGAAAAACAGTCTTAAAAGGGACGAGAAATTTTTGTCCTGATTGCAATGTGAGACTTCATATTACACCTGTTCTACACATCACATATTCTCTTATTAATATTACACATATTCTTCACATTACATCTATTCTATTAAATATGGTGTTTAGTTATATACAGCAAAAAATGAGCGTTTTTTTAAAAAAATTTTGGGTAAAAAAATTTACCGTTTTAGGGGTTAAAACTCTTTTGAAGTACTATACTGTTCGAATTAATTGGGACTGTGATCGAATTAAAAGTGATTTTTTTCTATAACCTTAGCTTTTTATCATGACGTACTTAAAATAGACAGAAAACTCTGTATATTAGTATGAAGTATGTCTTTCTTTAGCAGAAATGATCTTTTCAACTAGTGTTGGTATTGACTCCATTGGAGAAACGTACATGTTTTTGATTTCATCATCTTGGAAACACATTAGAACAGCCCTTTTTATCATTTGTTCTGTTGTCGTGCGATTCATCTTAGCGAAATAATTCTTGAGAATATGCCATCAGTTTTGAATAGGATTTAAGTCTGGGGAATTTTCAAGCCAATCCAGCTCTTTTATTTTGTTTTCCGCGAAACAGTTTGGACCCATTTCGAATTGCGATAAGAGACCAAGTCATGTTAAAATGTTCCATCAAATGTTTGCATGAATGGAACAATCCACCAACATAATATTTCTATATATTTGACAGAAGTCATCATGTATTTAAGAGGAACTTAGCTTCCAGGGCCATTTGTTGTGGAAAAAAACCCCAAATATCTCTTCAGAAGGGTGTTTTACAATCCGTTGGATATGATCTTGTAACAAAGCTTCAACTTCACTTCGTCTAACTACACTTTATTTGTATCCCTGAACAAATAAATGTTTCATTACTGAAAATCCTCTTCTTCCAGTCGTTAACAATCCATGATCCGTATTTTTTGGCCCATGCTAAACGTTTTTTCATTATTTTCTGAGTTAGAAATAGTCCCCCCCCCCTCAGTCTTGTTGACTTAAGGTTACCTTCCAGAAGCCTTTTCCGCGCACTTCAACACCATTATCCAATAAATCCGTTCAAAGGTCTGTGCTTGTCTTTCTTCGATTTATATTTCGCTACTTCTTACTAAAATTTTATCAATTCTTGGTGTAGTTTTCCACTTGCATCCACCTTTTTCTTTTCTTTTTAGAGACGATGATCCAGGATTTGGAAATATTCTTCAAACACTTAATTCAGTCACACCAACTGCCATAGTTATATCTTTCACAGTCATAGAAGTGTGTTGTTTATTGAAAGCGATTTATTTTAGAACGGTTCCTCGGAGCAATATCTATCTTTGGACAAGTAAAAGTAACACATCTTATACAGAACGCAAAATTGAAATTATCAGGTGCCCCACTGAAAGGCTCACAACTGAGCTCCTGATACATTAGAATGAATAAATTACAGTCAAAGTCGATCTGTAACACGACCTAAAGGTAGGTATAATAGGTCTGAGGGGATTCAGGACATTGCTAGTAATCACATACCAACTGAAATAAAAGCATGTTTGTTCCAATTAATTCGAACAGTATAGTATTTGGTATCAAAAATAACAGTTAAAAAAATCGATACCTTAAATACAAGAAGCATTATAAAAGAAATTCATTATTCATTTCCATCGCAGTTTTCAACTAAATCTCCTTTTACTCCTTTCAATAGGATTTTTTAAACAAAAAATTGAAATAATTAAAATTTATAAGATCTTTTCATATAAAAATTAGGTACATTAAAAAACTTCAACAATTACATATCAAGTTGAATTTTTTTTTCAGTTTCTTAACTATATCAGCATAAGAAACAGTTTGGTGAAGAATAGCATGAAACGCAATGCAAAAGTTAACTCAGTCTCTTCTACCTTTAGTTATGTGTATTCTAAGAAACAACTACCATGCTACAAGAAAGGAAAGAATCGGTACTTCTGCCCACATTAAATATGCATTAACAAAAAATAGATATTCAATATTCATTAAAAATTTTTTTTTAAAAAAAAGACTTTTCTAAAAAATAAAAATTTTAACTGGAAATTTTGAAGCAATACAACTTAGATTTTGATTAATTTTCTCCTTTTATAGTAAAGCACATTTAATGTTAAGTTAACAAAAACACAACTCAAAAGTCCAACACGATAAAATTTAATAAAATAATTTATAACATGAATTTACTTTTAATTTAAACATTCAATATAAAAAAAACTTTTATGCATTTTTTAACCAAGAGGATTATAAATTACCATCTACAAAGCTTTAAAATTTACTCTAAATTATGAAGCATGTTTATTCTACTAATTAATTTTTTAAAAAGAAAAATGACACATTTTGCATTTAGATAAATTTTAAGAACTGCTCAAAAATTAAAACAAAAATAAAAAAAAAAACACAACAAACCAGAAGGTTATTGAGCATGTAGATATTAAATGGGGATATTACGTTAATTTGAGCTTTCTAGAAAAAAACTGCATATAACAATGGGAAAAACCTCTTTACATTTTATTTTCATATTACCAATCACGTAAGTCCCATTTAATAACTACAAAACAGGAGTAAATATTCACTGGAATTTTCTTCTAGAGCCTTGACTTGTTTAATTTTCATCTCTTTACACTTCCGAGAGAGAGAGATGTATCAACATCGCACTAGAAAAGCTACACGAGGGCTTCATAATTTTGGACGCACACCATGTTATATGCTAACATGACCTGCAAATATTTCGTTACTGGTTCGGTCTATCGAAATATTTTCAAATATACGTGAGCAGACAAAATTATTCCAAAAGTTGTCCAGAATAGATTTTGCCATTTGTCGTATCTGTACAATTTAATTATAATTTCGATTTAAAAAAATTTAAAAACGCAGTCCTGTGATTATTATTAGTCGAGTTCAAGAGAAACAAATCTAGTTAAATGTCGATTCGGAAACACATCTAGTATCGGCGATGGATGAGAACACATCGGGTCGCCATCTGATAACAGGAAGAAGCAACAAAAATTAGATTTAAAACTCACAAGCAGATTCAGTAATGGTTAATACTAAATTGACCCAAACCTTTTACCTGAAGAAAAATTTGATTTAGGAGAGCTCTGAGTCTTTTTTGAGTGGCGTAAGGGGGTTTATTTTCAATGAAGTGGTAACTGAGAGGGATTTTATGAAATAATATTTGAAATTGCTTTTTAATGAACGGAAAATTCAAATGTGTTTTTCAAGATTGCGATAAACGATTTCGATGCGGATGTACCGGACAGAATCTTGAGAAATCACTGAAATTCAAAGAAAGCAATGTATTGAAATTGAATTTAGTTATTATTTTATGCTTTATTTTTAGGATAGTTTTCTTTCGTCTTATTAAATTAGTTCATTTTATCAAATATTCTTGAATTTACAGTTAACAAACTTTACAAAACATATATAGTTAACTTTAATACCTGAAATAATCGTATTATATTTTTTAAGTAATAGATTAAAAACAAACATCGGCGTGCAGTATTTCTGTTACTTTACGAGACGAGAAAGATATATACATATGTTTCAAAAATATACACAAAAAATGGTTATAAACCTAATATAACTATAATCATGATAGAATAAAGTCTTAGCCATACTAGTAATAAAGAAAACTCCTGGCCTTAGAAACCACTCTCTTTATACTGATTTGGTACCGTACTTCGGTTTTCAACACAGAATATTTTAACACACTCTCTCTCTTTCTCTCTCTCTGTATATAATATATATATAATATATATATATATATATATATATATATATATATACAGAGCCAACTGCAATACACACACATATATATATATATATATATATATATATTAAACCCAATTAACAATTCTATTTGATTTTCACATATGCATTCCATGAAATTAAATATATATATATATTGCAGCGTGCGTACATATTGCTGGCCACACATAAAAACTGCAGCACCGGAAAGAGAAGAAAATAATTTTATTTGTTGCGGTTGTGTGGAAGATGAAAAAAGAAACAGATTTTACTTATAGGGAATTCGAATTTATTTTTTGATTTTTAAATCTCATTTTTCTGTTACTTTTAATTTTTTTAAAAATACTATTGTTCTCTTTTCCCATTAGATGGCGACACGAACGCTTACTTTTAGCACCGAGTTACTTTGTAGTCCTCGTTTTTGGACTTTTTCATCGGGTCCCCATCCCTTTTCCACACTCACTGAATCAGGATTAATAATAATAACTTCTCTTCCCTTCATTAATTTGTTTCGATTTCAGTCAAAATGTTAATTTTGTTTCGTCTTGCGATCTGATCCGTCTGGATTTGGCGATGTTATTTTCCTAATAATTGCGTGTGTCTTCCGTTAAATTTTTTCGTTCGACAGATTTGTGCGAATTGTCACAAAATTTCATTTTGTTCTAAGATGTGCAGTCTTTTCCCTCTCTTTCTGGGTTTTTAAATTCTGTTTAAAACCCTACCTCTCTCTCCGGTCGCTCGACCCATAAGAGAGCGGGACCATCCGTGCCTGTACCCGGTTCGAATGAAATTTCTTCCCATTTGTGAAATTCCTTCCCTTCCTTTCCATATACCTTTTAATGACATTTTACATTAATTCGAATTACGGGAAACTCAAGAAATTAGTGTAAAAGTTCTTTTATCCCTTTTGACTTTCTTTTTTAAAAGAAATATTTTAATTACAATTTCAAAACTAAAGCAAAAAATAAATTTATAATGATTATTAATAAAAAGTATTCATAATGTTATGCTTCCCGGAAAAAATGTACTACTTAAATGCGAAAGCTAACAAATACAAAAATCCAGTAATATTTTTTTTGAAATTTTTAAGTATTAATACAATGCTTCTGTACTTCAATATATAAAAATATTTTTTTAGAAAAAAAAATTCTTTTGAATTTTAAGTTAGACTGTGTTTTATACTGCCGATAAAATTTCGCGTAATTTCCTACATCTTTTAAGACACGCATTTTTTCAATTCTACTATCCTTTGTATTTTTTTCTCCGAGCAAACCCAATTAACGATTCTATTTGATTTTCACGTATGCATTCCTTGAAATTAAAAAATGAGTGAAATATTTTTCAGTAGTGCTGCCCTCTAGGGACGAAAAGATGCACATCGAGGTTTCCAAGTAGCCGCACTTGTTTGACCAATACCTCCTTATCTAGGTGGTGTTGGTTGTGTGACCCAGCAAACCAATCAAAATAAAATCATCAGTTTCGCGCGCGTTTCGGTTTTCCAAAGCAACTTTAAATTTTTGCTGACACAACGCGTGACATATGTCCCGCGATTCTTTTCAAATCGGTTTCAAATAATTCGTTACAAGATGCGCAGTAAATCATAATCTTAATATGCGCACATTACAAGAAATCAGTTATATCTTTGGAAGGAGAGGTTGTCGAAGCGCGGCTTCTCTTTCTCTTCAGAATTAAAGCTACCGGAAAACAAATTTTTCGGAATCGTATATTTTTAACACGTTTTTATAAGTTTCACTTGTATGTAACGGAATCTTAGAACTCGATTTTCACTTGTTTTAAAAGGTCAGATTAATTCGAAATTTAGCACACTTGTCAAGGACCGATGACAATACAATAATTTCGTAATTTTACTCCATTGCCCTGATCAGGTATAACGATTTCCAGATTTGGCGACTAATTCATTATACCGTTTCCAGATTTGACGACAAATTCATTACACCGTTTTCAGATTTGGCGACTAATTCCAGAACCCATTTCCAGATTTGGTGATTAAAAGATTGTTACAACCCTATAAAAGCGAAAATGTTCGCGTCAGCAATTTCTTACCATAATATAAACAATGGACGAAATTCACCCCAGACAGACGCCAAGCGGGGAATCATGTGGCAACTTTGCCAACATTTGCACATGTTCTTTATTCCCGTGTTAAACCTGTACACTAAGTTGTTGGCATTCTTGTGCTGTAATTTTATCTAATTAAAATACATGATATCATTATATTTTATGCATTATTCTAGTTTTTATATTTGTTAGGAAAAATTCTTAACAACTTTTTTGTAAAATTTCTGTTTTATTCTTATTTATTTATCTAATTAGGTATTCGTCCGCTCCAACTAGTGTTAGATAGTATATTTATATATAGTTCTCTCTCTCTCTCTCTCTTGGGGGATACACTTAGATTAGCTGCTAGTTATTTTAGTTCTTAATTAATTCTGTAGTTCTTTATTTTATATTTTTGCGCAAGAATGGCTCACAGTACAGGAACAAAACCCCTTCTTTTAAAAAATTTCAATTTATGTGAAGTTCTCCGATATAGCGAGAAATTTTCCAGTGCCACTGGAAATCAAAGTGTCCTAACCAATGTTAGGAAAGGATTGAAACTATATGAAACCAAGTTTGTAAGCACCATATCGTTTACTGAGTCTGATTGCTCAGTGAATCATTATTTCTTTATCACAGGCGTTGTCAAAGCAGAGATGAAGAAAATAGTAAAATACAAGCCATCTGTTCGGATGAGAACAACTTCTAAGGTAAGTTATAAATTTTCTGTTTTAATTTAGATACCTTTTGAAAGTATTATGATTGCATTTGGCTATTTACTTATGTTTGCTTTAATTTAACTCATTGTTTTGAAGTACAAAATAGGTTTTTAATAATATTAAATAGTTTTTAATAATATTAACAAAGGTTTTTTTTAAATAATATTTACATTGTTATTTATCATTGAATTATAAGTTGATTCTAAAAGATTAAAAGTAATGACAGCTATTCAAATTTAGCAGCTTTTTAAACATCTGTAAAAGAATTGTAAATGGGCAGATTTATATATATATTTTTAATAGGTTTATTATCAATGATAAGTTTATAATTTGAGTCTTATTTTTTAGAGTAGCATTAAATTTCTCTCAATTACATTGTTTTCTATTGTAATGAATATACATTATTAAACTTTTGTCATTATATTGATATTGATATTTATGAGTAAATCTTCTAATTTGATTCCAACACGTTAAATGTAAAGGCAAGTAATGCCTAACCATTTTGAAAAAGAAATGTAAATTTTTCAATTAAAACTTGAATTCAATGCAGAGTAATATTATGTTTACATTAAGATTCTCACAAATTTTTACTAATTTTTCTGATAAGGCATATTATTTTTAAATCAAATACTTAATGATGTGTTTTTATATAAAATAAACTGTTAATTTTCACTTTTTTAAAATTCTCATGCATTTAATTTAATTATTTAAATTTTAACTTATGGTCTTTTGATAAAATAATTGAATTTAAATTAAGCCGTAAATTAACTTGGCACAAATTTTTCAACATTTGCTAGTCAGTAGACTAATAAGTAAATACCGAAAACTTATATAAGTTTACGATCATATACATTATTGTAAAATATTTTCTTTTTTTACATTATTAAGCTTGAGTCATTATATTGTTATTGCTATTTATGAGTAAATCCTAATTTGATTCCAACACCTTAAAAGTAAAGGCAAGAAATGCCAAACCATTTTGAAAAAAAAAATGTAAATTTTTCATTTAAAACTTGAATTTAATGCAGAGAAATCTTAGCATAGTATTTTTAAATCAAATACTTAATGATGTGTTTTTATATAAAATGAACTGTTAATTTTCACTTTTTTAAAATTCTCATGCATATAATTTAATTATTTAAATTTTAACTTATGGTCTTTTGATAAAATAATTGAATTTAAATTAAGCCGTAAATTAACTTGGCACAAATTTTTCAACATTTGTAAATCAGTAGACAAAAATGGTAATACCGAAAACTTATATAAGTTTACGATCTTATTTTAGAATTTATTTCTTTAATATTTAATATATTTTTTTAAATTTTAGGTTATAAGTGCAGCATGCACTTGTCCTGCTGGGGAAATATTTTTTATTTGTAAACTTTTTTCTGATCACCCCTCGTAATTATGGATATTTCAGAAATCATTCTGCTCAAACGAACAGCAAACGTTGGTGTAGTGACGCTGTGAATACATCTGTCACAGAAGAAAACAAATTAGTTCCTAACATCAGAATTAAGCAGTTATCTTATCCTTTGCCACATATCCTTTCTCTTTATCAATGGCTTGCTTCAAATGAACTTTTGAAAAGGTGCGTTAATTGCAGAACCCAAAATGCTAATGAAAGTTTGTACAACATGATTTGGTCAAAGTGTCCAAAGAAGCTATTTGTGTGTAAAGACAGAGTTACACATGCCGTAATGGAAGCAATTTGTGAATTCAACAAAGGGACTACGTACTGTGAGAGAGACCCAAAAAGCAATACATATACCTTTGGGAAAATGTTCGCTTGATCTTGGTGTGATGCTCGAATCCCGTAAAAGATTATTTAGAATCAGACGGAAAAACACCAAATACCAGCATGCATGCAAATTAATAAAAAAAAACTATTTTAAAAAGAGAAATATTAATTAAAAAAAGGAAGGAGTTACAGATAAAGCAGGATATTTCTGAGGTATTATAACACTGTATTTTTTTAAAATTTGTTTTTGTAAAATGTGTGCTTGAAAATATTTTATATTAATAATTTTATAATTTCAGTTCTTTTCATCATATGTTTTTCATACAAATATATCATTTAAATATTTTGTGAAGCAAAAGATTTTAAAACTTCTGTTACAACAGAAATTTTTTTTAATGTTTTCTTGATATTTATGTGCAATTATTACTGTGTAAATTTTTTTCATTTTTTAAAAAATTTAAATTTTTAAAATTTTGTGAATAATTTATGCAAAATTACACCTCATATTGTTTTATTGAATATAAACATTACATGAAATGCTTTCATGAATTGCATATTTTATAATAGTATGGCTTATACCGGTGTCGGATATTTCAAATGATCCTGTAATATTTTGTGGTTTGATTTACCAACCAATACTATAAAAAGTTCTTAAATTTTTTTCCTTTATACTTATATGCCCGTTCTTCACACGGGTGTGAATTTATGTATATCAAACAAGTTGTGAATGAATTTTCTCATTTTTTTAAAGTACTTCCGTATTTACAGATGAAAAGTTACAATTTTCTATAAAATATATTATATTTACATCAAGTTTGCCTACTTACATTTAAAATTCAAATTAATAATTTATTTCATTGTCAGTCAGTTCTTTGATGAAAATGAATTTTATTTGTACAATGTATGGCATATAAAGACTTAATACATATAAAGATATCTAAAATGATTCTAATAAAATATAACATTCTCCATTTGTGACTGTCTGATTTACTTAGTAATTATCTTTTAAAAGTGGAAATTTTTTTTAGCTATGACTTTTTATATATAAAGAGTAAAATTTAATTAAGTACTTGTAATTAATTTATTTTATTAATTAAAGCATATTGTTAATTCAATAATTTATTTTTTGCTGTTTTTTGTTGACAAAATCAGAAGAATCAATTGTTCTCTTGAGGTATGATAAGAGTTGGGGGACTTTCGACGATGAACCCCCTCCCCCCTGAAAATTTTTTATGTGTGCATCATTTAGCACGTTATAAAAAAAACTCGGTAGAGGAATTTAGAAGAAACTTCTGTAACACTGTAATATTGATACATTTATTTCACAAATAGAAGATAGATTTAGAAGTATGCCAAATATTAATTCTGATTTCGAAACCTGCGAAAACACACAAGATATATTGCAATACATGCTAAATAATTTAGTTATTTCTACATGTATTAACTATTTTAATATTTTTTCTAAGTTGCAGTTACTATAGCAAGTGCTGAGAGCTCTTTCAGCATATTAAAAAGTTACCTTAAATCATGTATGTGTACAGAAAGCTTAAATGCGCTTGCTATATTAAGCATCGCTATAAAAAATTGAAATTTTTGTAAAAATAACATTACACACAATACAGATGTGCATGGGTATGCGACACTTGGATCACAAATTAATATTAATGCAAGTATGAACGATATTAAAAATTCAATAACTTTTTTTTCTTTATATGAAGGGCCTATAACATGTTGATCTACTTTATTTAAAAAGTTTTCTTTGTTCATCCCATAATAGAGTGAGTTTTTATGAAAGTTTTTGATTAGTAATAAATATTTATCAATTGAAAATGAATTTTATTCTTACAACACAGATGGAAAAAATACAATACTATATATATGTAGGGTTGGATATGTGCGATGTCACAACCCCTCCCCCTGTACTTAGGGTGGAGTAGTCCACACTGACGTCACACCCCGCCAGGAATGTCCGACTGAAGGACACACGGGGAATGAGGCAGACGGACGTTAGAGACGCTAAGCTCTAGACGTAGGAGGAAGACGTTCTCCTTTGGTGTTTAATATATTTTAAATATTTCATCCCTCATTTTGTTCAATAAAGCATTTATCATTATTAGGTTGTAGTCATTTTCCCATATATATATATGAAAAGTCGCATAAATTTCCATTCACAATTAAATTAAAAATGTATCATGTAAGCAAAACAAATATTTCTGTACAATTCAAATGATGAATAACATTTAAAATATGTGAATTTAAAAAAACAGTGAATCACAAGATTGTTGCATTAGATATTCCATAAAATTTTCAGGTGATAAAAGTAATTGAATATATTTCAGTCACAGCATTCAAAAATAAGAATTTTCAAAACAAGAAAAAATATACAACCAGACATAAATAATTGAGGAATTTTTTTTAATTGGCATAAGTCACTTTGTTTTTAATGCTAAAAAGTACCCTTTTTAAAATATACTTTTTTTGATATACAGGCAAAATATAAGGTATATTAAGTTGATTCTGAAAGCAAAAAGTTAGTTCAACCATCTATGACTTAAGAATTTAAATTTTTTCAAAGTTATAAAATGCTGAAATTTTAAAATTTTTTAGTCATTTTACGAGACATATGTTTAATAGATTGTTGTGAACTTAAGTTTGTATGGATTTGAAAATCTGTTTCATTGGTTTTTTTTTTAATTATTTTTTTAGTTAAATTTTGAAAAAACACAAATTTTTTTTAAATGTTAATTTTAGCATTTTTTAAACATATAGCCAGAGATCCCAGACCGAAATCAACTCTAACTTTTATAGAACATATGTTTGGGAGTATCTACAAAAAATTTCAACACTATCTTGAACAGAAAAAATTTATGCAACTTAGAAGCTTTTTCATTAATTATTAACTCAGTTACAGCAACACATAGCACAAATTATGTACACATTTAATTCATATATATTATGTCACTTGAATTAATGGCTTATGGAAATTACAAAACATGCTTACAATGAAAAACACTCTATTTACATTATATGAAGTGACAATAACAAGTACGAGAGAACACGTTCAAAAAACACTCAGATTTTTTGTTCGATATTAAAAAATGATTTTTTTCCAAACACTAATCGTTTCTTTTTCTTGTGAAGCAACCATTTAAGCAAAATAAGACGTTTTAAAAATTATAATGTTAAACCAAAATAACAAAATAATCGTAGCTTATAACCGTAAACAACCGGCAGCGTAATCACGTGACACGGTTTTCACGTGATCATGACGTCACATGAATTTAGTCCATTGTGAAATTTTTTCTTATAAGTTAGTAAATAGCCATCTTTTTCGAACTCAAATCTACAACCTTGGCTTAAAGCTATATCTACTCTCAGTTCGAAACCAACACGACAAATTGTTCTACAGAGTCATAAAAATATTGTGGCAAAACTATATGAAGTAATTTTTTTTTCTAAAAAAAAATTGTCATTATCATTATTTTTATCCATTAATCATTACTTTGATTGTAAGAGGCTACTATGAAATATGGATGGTACATAATTATGATAGATGATTGGACATAAAACATTTTGATACATATCTAACAATAATATATTCCATTGGAAAAACAGTTACAAACAGGGACATTAAATTGATTAATCACAATGTTTCAGGTATAATTTCAAGAAAATGGGTCATCTACTGCTTGAAGTACTTAATTAATCATTTTTCTAAAATTCAGAATTTGTAATGCTGCTTTTGAAATTTGGAATACGTAATCTTTTCTAGACTGCCAATAAAAGGGCAAAACAGAATTTAGAATTTTAACTCAAAAGGACTCATGGTAGCTCCCAACTACGTCGCTGGGGAAACTGTAGAGCCTCTTTTACTTCATTTCTTAATTAGGATGAAAAGTAATGGTTAAGTATCGGGTACGTAAAATATTTTCTCCATAGAATTAACTATTTTATAGGTATATTATTAATATAAATTTAGTTATTTTTTAAAAAGAATATTCAGGAAATGTGTTTAGATCGGGATGGGGGGGGGGAGGCAATTTGCTTGGCTCGAGGGCCATAGTGTGAAAGCGGAGAATACCAGAAAACCTTTTTGAAATTATTAAATTATTTTAAAAAAATAAGAAGAATGAGTTAAATAAAACAGTGCCAGTTTTATTCAATGTATTCATTGTGCTCATTTTATATTATCTATAGTTGCAAGTATATATACATACATAATGTTGTGATTTTGTCATATGCATATACATATGACAAAATCACAACATTAATTTTTATTAATTATAATTAAATTAATGTATTGTCATCCAAAAGAAGTGGGTATTTAAAATTTCAGCTCAATTGAGTGCTTTAAAATGCATCTCATAAAGGATAGAAAATTTAAATAAGATAAATATATATAGAGAGAGAGAGTGAGCTAATAGTAGGAATTGAAAAAAAAAGACATTTGGTACAGATTTAACAGATTCTTTTGTATTAATTTTTTTTAAAAAATACTATTGTCGAAATTGCAGTGCACGATAAAGTGAAAAATCGAAAACAGCCTGGGTCGGACTGATTCGATGAAGAGGGGAGCGAGGTTAATTATAAAATGCTGCAATGTACATTGTACTCTTCCTACTCAGTATTCACTTATCAATAACCATCGCTTTTGGTTATCTAATCGGAAAAAGAATTTTATTTCGATTCTAAAACCATCAAAACATAAGTAAGTCTTTTTTCATTTTTTTCAAAATTTCAACTCCTTTGGGGCAATATTAAGTTTTGGAAAAAAAATTTATAATTACTTTTCTTTTTATCTCTATGCCGTAGAATATAGTTTCATAAAATTCTTTAATATATCATTTCAGTCTTAGGAAAAAGGTTGGAAAAGGAGCATTTTCACAGAGGTATAATCAAAATGGATTTTTCCAAGGGATCCCTCACTGTTTTCGACTATGTAATTTTTATATCTATGCTTGTGCTTTCAACTTTCATTGGGGTGTATTACCATTTCTCTGACCGGAAGAAGCCCCCCAAAGAGTACTTTCTGACCAACAGGAACATGCCAGTAGCTACTGTCTCGTTCTCTCTCATGGCCAGCTTTCTCTCGGCCACCTCTTTTTTAGGAGTGCCAGCCGAAAACTATTTATACGGTACACAGTACATAATGATGAATTTAGGATGTGTGTTCGGAACTCCGGTGGCAGCTTTCATCTTTCTCCCAGTTTTTTACAAAATGCAAGGCGTCAGTGCTTTCGAGGTATTGTATTATTTCTATATTTTTAGGATACGTGTCTTATTTGTTTTTAACTTTGTACATGCACCTGGATTTTTTAAAACGTTCGATAAATTTCTGTAACAATCATCGCTTTAAGGATAAATGAACTCTTAGGCATGAAAATTTTTTGCTTTAAGGCTTCTTCAAGCCGTATTGTTAGAGAATTGAAAAGTTCGAGTGCCTTATCAAGTGCAAGGAATTATTTCTGTATTGATATCATGTTTACTTGTCCCTACAACTCATCCGGATGGCTATATTATATTTAGTGGCATACATAAGGAGGAGCTTAGGAGGTATTTAGGAGCTTAAACCTTCCCCTACACCAAGAGTTTTTTAATTTTTAGCATAAAGAGTGCGCCTTGGTGCTTTCTCTCTCGTCCGCTTGTTTTTTTTT
This sequence comes from Trichonephila clavata, assembly GCA_019973975.1. Classification (NCBI taxonomy): domain Eukaryota; kingdom Metazoa; phylum Arthropoda; class Arachnida; order Araneae; family Nephilidae; genus Trichonephila; species Trichonephila clavata. The sequence continues at coordinate 41,679 of BMAO01029794.1, read as the reverse complement.
AAATGTAAACTCCTCTCATAAAAGTAGTCTGTGAACTCCACTGATCCATTTCAGGCGTAATGCGGTCCACATAGGGTCTGCACACACACATACATGAAGAAACAAAAAAAAATAAGCACTATTTTTAATTTAATATCTTAAAAGTTGTACAAAAATTTTATCACAAAACAAAATTATCGATAATACTTTTAAATTAATGACATTTTTTAAAAGAATTGTAATGCAGCGCTAATTTTCTTATTGGGCCTGAAAATGGTTGTTTATTTGTGCTGTTTGGGGCATACTTTAAAAGGACGAAAATGCTTGTAATTTGTATAATGATGTTGACGCTATTTTTAATTACTTTGCACTTTAAAAAAATCCTTTTTTTAAATAAAGTTCTTCACCCATTCTACTAAAAAAAATCCTATCAGCAATTTTGCGGAAGCATGAATGTCTTAAAAAATCTAAATCTAAATCTTAACTTTCATAATTTCATAATAAAATGCTTTTTGTGAAAATTTTCTTTCAGTACTTGGAAAAGAGATTCGGCAGAGGGGTTCGTCTTCTAGCCAGCTCAGTGTTTATACTACAGATGGTAAGATAAACCAAATTTCAACTATTTAATTTTTAAAAGCGTTTTTAAATATTTAAATATGGATGATAATGTAAAATGGTTATAAGAAGTCTTAACATATTCACAAAGCTTATTGAATCAAAAACCAAAATGAATACGAATTTTTACTGCTATTCAAAACAAACAATAGCAATCATCAAACTGATGCGCACTATTTTGACAAAAAAAGGCACCATAAAGAAAGTGACTATTTTAATTAAAAATATATAAAAACTTATACACAAATGCCTGGAGAAAAACTGTCCGCAATTTTACCTGTTTGGCTCAAGCCAATGGGCCAAATTCACCTTCGTTGTAATCACATGGTAACTGCAATCGCATTTTTTTAGCCAAGCAGTTTATAAATTCATGTGACATCATAGACATATGATAAATACAACGTTTTTCCAGCCAATTAATTCATACGCTTCGCTGTTGCCAACAAAATTATTGCACATATTTAAAGAAAATGAACTTGATTTAAAAATACAGGTGTACAGTAGAGTAGAACGTCATTTATCCGAACGTTTATTACCCGGAGCGTCAAATATCCGGACCAAAATTTCAAACAGTGCAATGTTTCAAACAGTTGTTTTGCGGGAGACCAAAAGCGACCGGAAAACCCAAGGTGAGGGATATTAGGGGAATTTCAGTTGTATGATTTGTTGAACATCTACGCGGAATATTTGGTCAGTTTGTTTGCAAGTGAGGGGTATATACGTGCTCTTTTGTTGAGTTTTGTTGATTTAGAAACCTGGATGGCATACAATGCAGAAGACTGTGGGTTTCAAATGCAAAATTGTGACGAGATTGTGACTTACGTGCGAGAAGAATCCGACCCTGTCGATGATAAAAAGGATGAAGACAACAACAACGAAGTAGCAAAGATCCATCAAATGCTGACGTGTTTCCTGCGTTAAAGACAGCTATCGAGTGGTATCGAAAACCGAGAGATCAGATCTTGCAGTAAAAAAACGGTGTACAATGGTACAGCGAAAAATAAGTGATTATTTTCCGCAATAAAGGTAAAATTTCAACATTTTGCACCTATTTTGCTTTTTATTCAAGCACGTTTCCCGCATCGGATGATTTTCAATATTCAAATAGTGTCCAGTTTTATATACTGCATGGATCGCATTCGGTTTTCGGTTATCCGAACAATAGCGTATCCGAACGGTGTTCGGTCCCAATTGTTTCGGATAAATGACGTTCTACTGTATAAGAATTTTTTTTAACTTTGAAGAATCTTAATATTTAAACACATTTACGCGATTATCAAATTCAAACATTTATAGAATTTTACAAATAGAACAAAAATTACAAGTCAAATATCGGTTTTGAATTCAATGAAGAACACGTGATAGCATTTATCATGAGACCATAATGGATTTAAACCATTTCGCGTAATAGAAAAAAAACGTGCTATGACCGAAATGGCTTAGAAAATTTAATCCTTAGAATACGTTATATAAAGGATTTTAAATAGGATATTTCAAGATAATCGGGTTAAGTTTTTTAAAACAGCCTCGTGTGATTTTTTAAGGTGTTGTTAAAAAATATGTTATTTGAACTCTTTGAATGAATATATCATTAGAATTTACTCTTGTAATTTCTTATTTCTTCTGCATATGTATACATGATTTAGAATATTAGCTGTTATTTCATATTATCATTAAAGGGACCACAGAAAAGACATACCGTTAAATGATTTTGTTCCATGCCAAACTGGCTTTCTAATGTAGAAATGGTTCACACATTTAACAAAGAAACTCTGAGTAATTCGCAATTCATACAGAAATTCTAAAATAAATACAAAAAATTTACTTTGAACACCCATGTTTAAATCCGCAATAGGGCAAAGTTCAAAGAACACAATACTTTCAACCATTAGTCACAAATTCGCATACGGCAAACAAAACACACAGTCACTGCCAAGCCCTGAGCACACTTAAATAAGTGAATTTTGTTCCATTGTATCTCCTTTATATTGACTATAAAATGTATATTGTATAGGAATTTTCTCCAACACCTAATGCGTTACATTTATCTAAAAGGCTGTTGCCATTCTTCCTAATACAAATATGACTGAAACATGAGCCATGTCTGTTTGTTAATACCTGTCCAGATAAAAGCTGCAATGCTGGAACCCAGTAAAGTAGGGTTATCAAACTCGTGGTCCGCGGGCCACATGCGGCTCACAGTGAACATCTTTACTAACTAGGCGGTATTTCGGCACACAATAATACGTAATAAAATACCAAAATTTCTACTGAAATAGGAAAGATAGTAGCAGAGAAGAGATGTCAATTGTGAGGAAGTAAACATTAAATTTAACTTGTTCTTTTATTTATGTTTATTATACAATATATTATTCGAAATAATATCACGTTTCTATGAATATTGATTTTTTTTTTTGCTGCCCACTTAAAGTTAGTTTTTGTTTGTTAGCTTTTGAGTTTGACACTCTCGCAGTAAAACAATGCGAAATGCAGGTCCTTTTCATTGAACTAGAATTCCATGAATAATGGAAAATTAATATTAAATGTTCAGATGTGTGTGTGTGTGTGTGTGATTAGACAATAGCATGATTTAAAATCTTATTCTAAGATTATTAAAAAAAATTTTAGATGCTGTACTTGGCCATCATTTTGTATGCACCGGCCCTTGCCCTCAATGTGATGACTGGTTTATCAAAGTGGTCATCGGTGTATTTAATAGGTTTTGTTTGCACATTTTACTCCACACTAGTAAGTCACCATTGATATTATTCTGCTATTTCTTTTATTTATATCTTGTCTTTCGGTGACCCAATCATACGTTAAAGTTAATTATTAATACGATAAAAAAATTAAAGTTGCAATTATTACAAAAGCATTAACTTAAATAATGTGGTTTATTCTTAAATTTAAAGTAAATAATATTTTAATAGTAAATCTTAAGGTATCCGACTATTTGTGAAAATTTTTTCTTTAAAGAAATGGAGATATGGGAATTTTTTTTTGTTGTTTTTAGATTAGTTTAGTATATTTTATGAAAAATATGCTTAAATTAAAAAGAGAAAAAAACTATTATTACTAAAATGGGAAAAAATGGGTAAAAATTGACAAAAATAACATAAACGCGGCCCATTCTGTACCAAAAGTTTATAAACAAATTTTCAACACCGATGTGTTGCTATGTTATTCATTTTTGAAGTGACCTTCAGGACAAGAGGTATTTTAATTTTTACAAAAACTAGAGCACTTTATCTTAGTTGTTATATGAAATTGCTTAAAAAAACAGTGATTTTATTCACATAAGGGACTGTAAATGTTGTAATAAAAAAGTGATTAATAAATCTGAAAATTGAAACACTTCTACTATTATGCAGAACATACACAAAAAATTTCAGTTCATTATTTTCAAAACTTTTTGAGAAATCGCTCACCCCGTTTGAGCATTTTCAAAAAAAAAACAACACATTTCGAGTAAAACGTGTTTTTAAGTATAACATCTTGCTTAAATTAATGGCATCTTCTTTTACACAAAACACTTATAGTTTTTGTTCTAGTGAACGGAAAATAATAAACTTGGTATTTTTATAAAGCTAATAAGATGGCCTATAAAACAAAATCATAAAAAAAATTGTCCATTTTTAGCAAAATTTACAATTTTAGAGTAGTCGGATAGCTTAAATAATAATTTTAGGTAATTCTTAAATATTAAAATTATATGAATATGAATCTTTGTGATTACTGCATTGTCCTGGTGAAATTTTAAGGGAGATTTTTATAAATTTTATTGTGTTGTCGAAATATGCATTTGCAATGCTCATATGCGTCACTATTTTCAGTAATTTTTAGGATTCCCTCACAAAAAGTTATTTTTTCAACAAAAATTTCATCAAAAACAGTCGCATTGAGCATATATTTAAAAGGTACTGTCAGTGAACCCTTTTTGTCTAAAGGTCGATTAGGATGCTTTTAAAAATGAACATAACAATTCTAATACTGATGTAAACTGGATTCTGATAATGCCGCTAACGTTTCAAATTTACTTTATGTAAAACCTTTTAATCAAAACTGAATTTTTAAAAATTCCTTAACGCATAAATCAAAAATGAATCTGTGCAGGGAGGAATGAGAGCTGTCTTGTGGACTGACCTTTTCCAGTCTCTAATCATGCTTTCGGCTGCTTTTGTCGTTTGTATCAAAGGAACTCTGGACGTCGGAGGATTGTCCGAGGTTTGGAGAATCGCCGAGGAAGGACAAAGAATACAGTTCTTCGAGTAAAAGAGTACTTTATTTTTTTAATAACAGTTTTCCGATTCTTAAAACAGAGTTATTCATAATTCCCTCCATGCTTTTGAAGCGCTAAAGTGAAAGGGAAAAAAAACTAAGATGAATACAGAAAGAAAGAAAAAAAAAACATTTGAGAAAGGAAAACAAAGAAACAATTCATTTTCCTACTTTGCAAGTGTTCCATATGTGAAACCTTGGTTACTCAACATGGTACTATTAATGTTATTGACAACATATATTATCATTTCATGCAGTTTTGTTACATCACGAAGCAAAGGGAGTACGAAAGAGACTTATGTAAGAGACCAAATTTTCGGATAACTTGAAAAGGTAACACGTATTATCAGTTACATTGATAGTACTATGTTGAGTAGATTGTGGCAGAAGCTAGACGATCTCAGTAATGTATGCCATGTAACCAAGGTTTCACTCAAAGAACTTTTGTAAATGTTCTTTTTTGCTGAACTCATCTTAGTTTTTTTATTACAGCACTTCGAAACCATAGAGGAAATTAGGAATAACCCTATATATATATGTGTGTGTGTGGATCAGCGACGTAACTGAGAATATTACGGCCCTCCTGCAAAGTCAGGTTTTGGGCCCCAAGCCCAAATACGTACTTGGCATCAGTCAGGCTTTGGGTTCCCTAGAACCCTGTCCCCCCCCCCGATGTAGGATTGTACGTTACGCCACTGATATATATATATATATATATATATATCAGTGGCGTAACGTACAATCCTGCGTACAATCTACAACGTAACGTACAATCTTTTATACTCCGTACAATTTAATTAGTTTAATTTTTTTTTTGCTGGAGCTTTTTTTTTTATTTTCCTAATTCCAGAATTATCTATCTATGTGAAAAACATAAATATTTAATGATCTGAGTCATCAAATTAACATTTGAAATCGATGTTAATAATTTTCTGTAGTGAACTTGATCTCCAAATATAAATAATAGTCATTGGAAAATTATTTCTATTATGTGTGAACTACTTGTAATTATTTCAATATTACTTAAGTTTTTAAAATATATAAGCCTCATATCATTAATTAAAAGGCAGACGTTCAATATGTATGTCAATTGTTGTGTTTATTAATTAGTTTGTATGATTTAAGGTAGTAAATTTTATGTAACTAAAATTAACTTGGAGGTCTGGAAGGGTAATGCTCGCGTGACGTAATTTGGAGACCTGCTTTTGGAGATTTCTGCTTTAAAATGTTAGTTCAGTGTAGTTTACAATTCTCAAATTATATTATGTGCAATTCGATTTTACTTCAAGAAAGTAAAAATTATTATCTAAGTTTAGGGATGCCACGTTCAATTCGAGGCAGGTAAAACCCTAAATCGATTTTAAACTTAAAATCAGAAATTCATTTTTAACAACGTTTGATAACAGCTTGTAAAATCAATAACCTCTATTTCAGTTTTGATCCCGACCCTACGGTGAGGCACACTTTCTGGACTTTAGTGGTGGGTGGATTTTTCACGTATTTCACAGTGTACGTCAATCAAATTCAGATTCAACGCCTTCTGACAGTCAAGAGCCTTAAGGAGTCGCAAATGTTAGTTTGTATTTTTTTAAATTTGATTTTTTATAATTATTTAGATGGAACCATAATTATGGAATCAAATGTGTTATTGTTGAATGTGAATATATTGAAAATTAGTTTAAGTTATACTGCCTATAATTATATTTTGATCAATCGAGAGTGTGTATTATAACAATAGTCGTGACTGTCATTATATTGGAATAACTCTTCTCTTTTTGAGATCTAAAGAAAAAACAGAACAAAACAAAGGAAATAAAGAAATGCAAGTTACGAATACCATTAAAGCTCGAAAACCATTAATGTATTAATGTGTGCAGATTACCTAGCTAATATGCAGATGAACTGATTTGCTCCGTTAGTGCGGAATCAAGAGTTTTCCGCATTTAACAAGGTAACCTTCACATTAGCGGTTTCTGTATCATTAAAGTTCAAAAGTTTTGTTTCTCATTTCCCTCCTGTTGGGAATTTTGATTGACCGTTGACTCATCCCAGAATCATTTATCTAAACATTTAGAGACAGAGTTGCAGAGACAGTAAACATTCCATAAAAGACTCCTTGAATCAATTTATAATAATTTTAATTACGACGGTCAGTATCTTCTTAAAGCAAATTAAATGTTAAAAATTCCAATATTACAAAGTAGAACTGCACATACCAATATAGTAAACATGCTTCACAAACTCATTTTTTTAATTGTAATAAAATGTTAAATTGTTTAATTCTTTGTATTATAGTATTTCAATTGATTGATGACTGATCAACTAATTTCTTGTTTGTTTGATTGTATTAACACGATTCTTTAGAAATCTAAAAACATATAAATAACATTATGTCAATTTCCTCTTAATTGTATTAATATTTTAAACCGTTTGATTCTTATTATTGTAGTTTTTCAATTAATTGATGATTCATTCTATCCACTAATATCGGTTGTTCGATTGATTTAACTTTTGATTCTTTAGATCTCCAAGAATAAACAATAGTTAATTTAAGCGAACAGAAACGTTGTTATTGTTTCACCAAAGATCGTATCTTCATTTTAACGAGTGTGTTCTACCAATGTGGTTCGAGTCAAAAGAAATCTGCTTCAGAAGCTAGAGCATGTACTCCTAAAAATAAGGTCTTGTATGCTAAATCTGCCAAACAATCATTGATTAAAAAATACCGAGAGATTGTAAATTATAGTAGAAATTCCAGCTCTGAAAAATCACCATCTGATGAAGTTTCGAGAAATGAAAGACTAGTAGGTAATTCGCAGATAATCAAGGTTATTTGAGAAATGAAACAATTTTCCGCACTTTAAAGGATTACCCTAGTTAATGTGCAGATTAACTGATTTCTACACTTTAGCGGTTACATATAGATTTATTTATCTTTCATTTAAAGCTTCTCAAATGCAGTTATAACTAAATAAAAACTAAAATAAGATACATAATGCATCAATTCTAATGAATATCAAACAGTTTTTATTGTTTCTCAGTGTCTAAACTGAGAATTCCTGAAATTTGATTCCTACTAACATTTGATTGAATAAAATTAAATAAACAAAGTCTAATGCGATGGAGATTTTGTTTAATATCTTTTTCCACACAACATTAAATAATTTAAACGCTAAAGTTTTAGTTGCCAGAACATAGACGAACTTTCCGAAAAAACAAGTAATATAAAAAAAAATTAAGTCAATTCCTATTTAGAACAACAAAGAAAAATTTTATTTTAGTTACTTTTTATTAAATAGTTACAATTAATATAAATATGTATATACATATGACTGCGTCACAATATTTAGTGACAAAACAGAAAGCGATTTTCGTTGCAAGTTTCCATTTTTCTTTCTATATGTCGGTGGACTATTTTTTGTTTGTTGTTACTATTCATCAATTAAATTTAATTATTCTAATAAAATAGTATAGTGAAAAAGAAATCACATTTTAAGAAATTAGCCTATAAATTTACCTATAAACGTTATTGTTGTTAACAAATATGCTTTTTTTAAAAAAAATTTCTGTAAAAAAAGCAAAAGTTGGCAACAGTTCATCGCATGAACTGATTGGCTGGAAACACATGGGGAGATTTACATATCACTATGATGTCATATGCCTTTTATCCCTTCAGTGGGTCGATAAATAAGTACCAAGCTCACTCGGGAACTAAACACTGGGGGGAGGGGACCACCTAACTAGAACATCTGCTCATGAACCTTAGTGACCAAGATCACGAAAACTGAGTTAGGCAGAGTAGGCCTTGAACCCCATGGGCTGTTACGCCACTAATTTTAGTTTATTATGTCATATGAATCTATGTCATTGCTAAAAGCTTATTAGCTTAAATATTGCAGTCATTTCAGATTTCCTAATCACGTGATCGAGGTTCAAAATTAAGAAGTCCATCGCTCTTAGCCCGCGTATTGCTTCTAAAATTGCAAAACTAATTCCCTAACCTCTAACTCATATCAGACATAGTGAATGACACCAATGATGATAGGAAGTGGGGGGAATTCTTATGAATCACAATCATTTGCATTCATGATTATTCTTTTTCAATTTTATTTTTTGTGAGTTTTCATGAAAATTTTTTTTTCTTTTTCTTTTCAGAGCAGTATTTTGCAGTTTATTTATTCAAACTGTTTTGATTATCTTATTATGTTTTTCTGGGATCGTGATTTACGCAAATTTGTCAGCTTGTGATCCTATATTAAGATCTGAAGAAACAAATATTCATAAAGCTGATCAGGTAATTAACTAAAGTATTTATTCTCTTTTAAGGAAATGAACAATGGTTCTTGTTCTGCTAAGACTTTCTCAATGAAATAGGAAGCACATTGAAAGTTTGTTTTTAAACACCCTGAAATATGTACATAATCTTATAGACCGTTCCCCAACTCCCGGTCTGAGAGTCAGATAGTACCAGAACACACAAGATAGATACCGGAAGATAGTCAGATAGTACCGGATAGCCCAAGGAACATTAAATTATTTTTATTTTATTTACTGCTGTTAATTTTTCTCGGGTTTGTGCTACTTTTGATGGAAATCCCTTTATATTCCATGTTAAATCATTTCATATTCATTTTTTTGGGGGTAACTGTATTTTATTCAGAAGGCATGTTTAAATACATTTAAAATCATTAAATCAAAACAATCTAAAATATAAGAAATTAGCATCCCCTCCCATCAGTGGGCCATGGTAAAATTATCCAACATATTGGCCGATCCGAGGCGATAAAAAGACTGGAAAACCATTACAAACAATGAAAATTGAAGCATTTCAAAACTAAATTATACCAATCATTTCCGCAGCAAAGTCAATTATTTCCTCCAGGAAACAACAAATGATCCTTTTTATTTAAGGGAACCAGGACATTATACACATTCAAACAATCAATTTTTCAATTTAGATTTTAATTAAAAAATAGTGCATATTTTTCTCTATCTAAATGTGTATAACACTTATATGTTCATTGATAAAATAACCTTAAAATTTGTGATAAAAATGTAAATAATTATGACAAATATGTAAACTAATGTTTACAAAAATATATTTATTTGTTACAAACTTTTCTCCAAAGCATAATAGTTTGCTTCACAATAGGGTTCCAAATTTTTTATACTTCTATACCAAATATCTGCGCATATAGTGAACCTGATTTTTTTCAGTCGAAGTAGTATATAGCTTTTTAAAAAATAGTTTTAAGTGTAAAAAAGGGGGGGGGAATAAAAATTATCAAAATTACAAAGTTTTATAATTTTTTTTAAAGAACATCTGAATATTTTACTAAAAAAAATAAGTTCACTATATTCTGTATATTGTTTTAAATATGTGCAAAAAATAATTTACATATTTAAGAGATACTTTTAAAAAAAAATGGTACCTATATAAGCATAAGCATGTCTTATAAGATCTCAAAAATTATGCCCAACTTAAATTAAACAGAAAGAAAAACATTTTTAAGTAAAAAATTATTTTTGTATTTCTATAGAATGATTAAAACACCTTTATTAAGATCACAAAAAAAAATCTAAGCTCTATTGGAAATTTTTTTAAAGATATATGTTCTATAAACAAAAAAACTTATTTAAGGCATTTTACTCTTTCCCGCGTACTCTTTCATACCCTTAATTGTGAGTACACAAACACTTAATCAACTGTTCTGGAACTTAGATGGCTTCCATAATTGATGGAGTACTGTATCGTTTGGTAAAAATGATCGATGTAACCAATCATAAGCAGCCAAGAATTCTATTAAAAGGAATATCTCCCAATCAACGTTTACATATCACACAGCTACGTTTTACAACAGGAAAACCGAATCCCTGATGATATTTGAGCCTAGCTTAAATATGAGGTTTCATCTCAAGTAAAATGTCAGTGTAGTTGAGTTAATCAGTTCAAAAATATTCGCTTGCAATTTCAACAAAAAGCTCTTTTCATCAATGAATTTTGCACCTAAATTTTTTAAAATTCTTAGTTGAATCCCATGTCCAATTTTTCCATATATTGGACTTTTCAGATCGTACCTTACTTCGTGATGACATCATTGGCAAGGTTTCCAGGTTTACCTGGTTTATTTGTAGCCGGGGTGTTGAGCGCTTCTTTGAGTTCTGTGTCTTCCGCTATCAACTCATTGACTGCCGTTACGGTTGAAGACTTTTTATATCCACTCTATTTTCACAAATTGTCCGAGAAATGGATGACAATTTTCACAAAAATTACTGGTAATGATAATTTTGCTTTTTCTTATTATCACTAATTTGATTGAATATTAATATGAAATATCTGAATCCAAAAAAATATAAAGACTAAATTTCGTATTTTGGAAAAAAAATAATAGTTTTAGAAGACAGTGCATAGATCGACTTTTATTTTTTTCCAAAATACGAAATTTAGTCTTTACATTTTTTTGGATTCAGCTATTGTATTAATTTGTAGATTGTCATAGATGCAATGACAATTGATAACAGTTTTGGAAGACAGTGCATAGATCGACTTTTATGAATTGTCATTGCATCTACGACAATCTGCAAAATTAATACAATTATTAATAGTTTGAAGGGAACAGCATTTTATGATTTTAATTTAAAAACAATTTTTATCTTAAATGAAAATGTTTTTTTTTTTGTTGCAGAAACAGACTCAAAGTAATTAAAATAAATATAACTAATTTAAAATAAATAAACTAAACTCCATTTCATTTTGAATCCGATTATTAAATATATAGTTCCAGATATCCATTTTTTAAAAAAATAACCATTAAATTTATTTTGAACAAATTATATTTTATGTACAACGTTTAATGTATTGTTACATTGCGTACAAAAATTTCTAAAATTTAGTTTTAAGCCGTTATATATGTTGTTGACGTATCCTTTCCGAAAGTTGCCAGAGCCTGAGACAGGTTGGATTTCTACAAGATAGATGGCGACACCACCTATCTGCACCTCCACAATTTAGGCATAGAACTGGAGGGAAGGGAAGTATTCTCCAGGAACCTGCACCCGTGGGTGCAGCTACGGCCACCCACGAGACTTTTGGACCCACTGATTTAACGAACACGTACTCCGTGTGTACTCTGAGGGTATTTTGTGGTTACGGATATCGAAACCAGGCCTTCCGATCTGGAGTCCGATGCTCTAACCACTAGGCTACCCATGGCCCTGGCCTTTATCAATGAGTTTCCTTTATATTTTCCCGTTATTTATTGTTTGTTCTGCAACATAAATTATCCAATACTTCTTAGAGAAACATGTTTGGTTTAATATTAATAAGGTAAGCAAGGTTGAAAACAAAATATTCTTAGCGTTATATTTGTTCTGTACATGATACTTTTTGTCCACAAAGTATTATTTTAGTATTTTGTAATGCTTTTGGGCAGTAACATCTTAAGACTTCTTGAGAACCTTGGCCCCTATGAAAAAGTAGACCCTCCCTGCAACACTACTAAGTAGACATTAAAAGCTTACGCTGTCAAATACTTATACGAATGGTAACCCATAACAAACTAGAACGGGCATGACACACAATATCACAAACCTACGCCCAAACCAACTGCCATTTTTTGACTAAATGAGTAATAATTGTGTATGATGGTCTAGACCTAGACAACGACGACGAACGCAACATAATAACGCAGTCTTGCCATTGTTGCCAATTGGTATACAGTTCGTGATTACCAGTTTCTTAGAGAAAACACCTGAGAACAACATTTATCGATTAAAATTATTTGAATCATGATCTTACTGAGTCTGTGTCGAGAATGAGACAAGCCTCTTTCCCTTAGGACGAGGACATAGCCAAACCTTCAAATGTCTCTACTTTTGTGTGGGGGTGTAATGTAACATAACTTCTTCTGATCTTCGTACTTTTTTTTAATGTTTCTTTGATTTGAAAATTTCCGTTGTAATTAAAATAAAAAATATATGTCTGAAATATAAGTTACACAGTTCGATACCTTAAATTCTTTTCAGCAGGTAGAAGAAGCCTTTTACAGAAAAAGTAATTTGAATTTTAACGAATTGTTCGTGGAATTCTTATAGTTTTCTATTTACGAATCGAGTGGATTTTAATCCTTTTTATAATGTGCTGGTACCCCATGTTGATAGATATTGTATAGGTAATTCGCAAAATATCTTTCATTAGAGTATTCGTGTCACACAAATATAATTTTTATTTACGAAATCATTACGTTTCTTTAATCTCTTATAAGTAAATATATAGAGATAATATTTTTTATGTATAAAATCTCTTTTGATGCTTTCAGCCCTTTCATATGGCATTATCTGTATTTTTCTTACGTTTATCGTTGATCAAGGGGGAGGAATATTGACATTTGTCATAATGTTATTCAATGTGACTGGAGGTCCAACACTGGGACTATTTTGTCTGGGGATGCTGTTCAGAAAGACCACGTCTAAAGTAAGATTATTTTCAATTAACCTTATGGAGTTTATTTATTTTAAATTTAAGGGGGTCACTTAACGCAGCCTTTTCCTTATCTCCGTAATGTTAAAAATGACCAAATTTAAGGAACATTTTTGAAAATTGACAAGTTGTACAGTCATGAATTTTTTTGTGTAGATTTATTGTATTGTTTTTATTATTCTAATGAGAGCATTTTTTAAAATTTTGATTAGTTTTTTTTAAAAAAAATTCATATGTGGAGTAACACGTCAAAATTATTAAAACGATGAAAATTCTTGTACATTTTAATCCATAAAATGTTTTTGAATAACTTCTTTGACAACATCTCTCAATAAAATATTTATTTGTATAGTGTTAACATATGTGCAAAGTTTCAAAGCTATAAATTAAGTAGATTTTTCAAAAATGTTCCTTTTGTGTTGAAATTTACACTTTTGAGAAATAGTGATTTAAAGTAAAAATTTACTATTAACTAATACGTACCAGAACCACAACTTGGATTTCTGGTATCATATGCAAGATCATCTTCTTGTCTACATTTTCATTGTTTGTTTTTAGTTCTAGCTTCTTTGGTTCATTGTAAAACTGCCTATTTTGCTTTCTTAATATGCGCATGATCTACTTCTTCCAACGCTCGACATTTGTAAAATCCAGGGTTTGAATGTTTAATACATCTAAAACTTTTAATTTGGTAATGAAACCTTGATTATATAAAAATGTAGCTTCAAATACTATAGTTTTTAAAGTTCCTAATTGTATAAATACAGTTTTTGGAACTATAAATCAAATACAATTTAAGGTTTCATTGAAATTTTAAGTTTTACCGTGAAAGCACGTAAATAAAAGTTCAAGACTAGAGAAATCTCTAAATACTTTTTTAATGCAATTGCTAATTGCAATAGGTGAGTTGTGTTAAGCTTATATGTGTCATCTTTCAGTATGAACCTATTATATTCACACCACGAATCACCTCCCATGGGGCATAAGCCGTGTCGTATTTTCAAATCTGTGGAGAGTTTATGAAAAAAATATAGCCCAAATAGTTTGCATCATGACTGACAAGTTTTCTGAGTTGCTTCAAATAGCCACACGAAACATAGTATCTTTACAATTTGTCTATTCCTGCATCTGTTAATCTATAACAACCTCCTAGAGATTTTTTGTCCACAAGATTTTTGCCTTTAAATTTTGATTTTAATGCCCTGTCATGTCTCCATCCTTTTCTCAACATGACCAACACTTTCTAATGTTTTAATGTTGACTTCTTTCTAAGGTTAAGATTCTAAAACTGCTTTGTATGCTTTAAAGTCCTCATCACCCAAATATTTTGTCGCAATTAGTAAATCGTAATTTGAGTATCGTAAATTGTGTAGTGCCTCTGAGCAATGGAAAATACAAAGTGCACCTTCAACTTTCTTCCCCCTACTACTTCCGATGTAATCTGCCGAACACACAATGTTATGTACATTGCCGTTAAAATTACTTGAGTATTTCCTCTATAGTTTTTCGGCATCAACAACTTTCCCAGTGTTCACACTAACTGCTATAATACCATTCAGAGAAACATGACCCCTTTTTTGCCAAATGCTATAGACAAACACCGGTACAATAGGACTTGCATTATTAAATGATATCATTTCGACAGCAGTTATATATATAATACCATAGACTGGCTACTTTCTGTGTCGTGTTATTTAATGCCATGCATGAACTCGTAAAACCACTTTGGTGGACGTGACAATTCATAACTCAACAAAATATTTTCGCAGTTGCTTCTCTTTTCCAATAAAAATAATAGCATATGAAAGCCCAGTGTTTACTTCATATAATTTTGTATCTTTTTTTATTAACTACTGTTTTAGTAAACCTGGTATTAAGAAATGTTTGAATAACATCACAAAAGTCACAACATGTCAACAACTTTAGAACCAAACTTTGGATTTGGCGACCAAAATTTATGTGAATACTTTGTTTTTTACATTTTATTTATAATAAATGTGGTTTCAAAGCACAAGAAAACAGTAGAATGTTCATTATTTCAAAAAAAAACTTTCAAATGAATCTAAAAAGAAACATACTCTTTATTTGACTTACCTAACTTAGCTTTTAAAGTTGAATTATTCATGTATAATTTGAATTCATTATTCTGACTTATGACGCATTTAATTTCTGGAAAGTTTGGGTTTTTGTACCTTTGTTTCCAAACTTTCGTTTTTTAAACGTTTTAAACCAAAGCATGTTAAAAAATGTTTTGATAGAAACAATGTTTCCAATAGCAGAAATTCTTAAAATATTTGAAGAGGTAAAAAACAACACGCGAGTTTCCAGAAAGTAAACAAACAGCTACAATTATTCACTTCACTTCTTTCCTGAACAAGTTACGGATCAAAATAAATCCTTTTAATCAATTTAAAATATTTGATGAGGCTGAAAAGTAGCAAGTGTCTTTTGTTTTGAAATGAAAGGGGCGTGGCAATCAGCTGTTTTTGGGTTTGACGGATGTAAGCAAATTTTTTAAAAATATTAAAAATACTTCTAATTCAACTAGAACAAAAATTTAAACTGCAGTAGAAAGAGAAAGAGTGGTATTTTATTTTTCAATCAAAATTGAAAAATCGATTTTTGGATCGACTTTTGTGAAGTAAAGGGCATTCTTTTTCCTTTCAGATTCGTGACTTATTATTCCATATATCTTACTGGAGTGGATTTTTCGAAGAATTAAGCGCCAACATCTGTTGAAACTCGAAATTGTCTCAATTTAATATCAAAATATATTCTTCCCATAAATGGTGGTGAATTTTTTCAAAGAAAGTTCCATTAGGTTATCTGCTTTTATTGAGATCATATATAAAAATATCATTCACATTCTTACACTGGATGTTGTCGAATTCGACCGACAAACTCAGAGGGGTGATAGTAGGCAGTACGAGGAGGACAAATTGCCATAGAAACCACATTTAGTCGGATAAATTCGCAATAACTGTTTGAAGAGTGTTATGTCGAGTGGAATGAAAAGGGGTAATAAGAGGTAAAAAAAAAACATTTATTAGAGTTACAGCTTGTTTACAATCCAAACAATGCATCCCAACTCAACGTCAGGAATGCAACTACAAATGATTGTCACAGGAATTGTTCGAAATTGCGGCCGCGAGGTCATAGCACTGTCAACATTGACGAACGAAGGTTTGTCGGATGTGTTCGAACATATCCGGAGTGTTGGCGATGTGAGCTGAAGCGACGACAATTTGTGCAGTGAGACTCTCCACTACAGCCACCGGTATCTCAAAAACAAGCGATTTCAGGTGGCTCCAGAAGAAGAAATCGAAAGGATTGAGGTCGGGGGATTTTGGAGGCCAAACAATAGAACCACCGCGTCCAATCCAACTCCCGGGATATGTAGCATGAAGGTGTTTGCGAATCGTAATCGAAAGATCTGCCGATGCACTATCGTGCGGCGTAAACCACACGTTCTGGTGCCCAGTGGCCGGTACTTCCTGCAACAGTTCCGGGAGAAGTGGGAAATTTGCATACGTGAAGGTTTCTTCAACCTTACCATAGCACTCCAAATTCTCTCATTTGCTTGGCCACTTCCCTGGCCAGGCTTTTCATCCTCCCGACGGCTACTATTAACGCAATTTTCTCCGACTAAACATGGTTTGTTACCTCATGTTGTGTAGTGATTGGTCATCCCCATGCTATCTACAGTCACCCCTCTGAATTTATCGATGGAATTCGGTATATTAAAAAGTATAAAATTGGTAAAAACCTTATAAAACTATGCATACTTATTTCAATAATTCTTTAATTTAAATCATAAAATTATTAAAAAAGGAAGCTTAATTAGTGGGAGAATTACTGATTTATCCAGTCTATGGTTCAATTACTTACCATCCCTTTCTCTCTCTGATCAATATCCAAACTCAGTTACGCGTATACATTTTCAAATCACTATGATTTCTTATTTGCAAAAATTTAAGCTAAAAACTAATTATAATTGTATTTGTGAATCTGTTAGAGACGCGGATCAAACACTCAATTGAATTCAAACATACATTCGAGTCATTTTTAAGCCGCTCTATGAAGTATATTGTGTGAAGCTAAATAATCTTATTTTGAGCTATAACCTTAAAATATATATAATTACTTGTTTTGATTTTTATAAATCTCTTAGAGAAAATATTTGAAACAATGTATGGATCAATCTTTTTAAAAAATTGGGTTACATAATGGAAAATTCATATTATAGAAGTTGGTTAAATGCAATAAATAATCTCTCTTTTAGTATTATAATTTAAATTTCTTTTAAGCCAACAATAATACTATTTTTTGTCTAAATTGTGATAGAAATTACGAAAATCATTAAAGAAACCCCGTTTTTTCGCAACAGTATACACTAATAGTTAAGCGAGAACAAGTTAAGGTAGTAGATTTTAAATATAATTGGTAGTTGAAGGGTTAGAATTCACATGCTGCTGATGTAGAACCATTCTTAATCTGTACACGAAGTAATTTCGTAATTTAAAACTTGATCAGATGCTAGACAAATTTTAGCTAATACCTCCTCATGTAACTTTCCCGTCACACCCTGACAAAACTTTGAAGCCCAACCGAAACTAACCCCCCGCCCCAACGTTCTATGTCCTTGCCCGTTTCGGCCATCCCAAAAATAGTAATGATCTGTTCATGCGTTTGTAATGTAAGCATAATTCTACTTAGTATTAATTATTTGCCTAACATTAAGGCATGGGACCCAAATAAGGAACAATTTTCAAGGTAGTAAATAACATGTTTTCCCAGAATTTATATACTGTCACACTTTGCTAGTTTATATATGAAAACAACAAAATATTTTATTATACTCTAAATCTCTGAAATTGTAGCAGTTCAATTTCTGCTGCATAAATAGTTTTCATATTTTGCCTTCTATGATATGATAGTAACGAACTTTCCTCTTTAAAACGCTAAAATGAATGTGTTAAAATGGAGTAGAGGTGGCAATATTGGTGAATTTTTTTTTTTTAAATATGTCACCAAATTAACTTGATTTACCGAAATAACTTAATATTAAAAAGATTAATCAAAAGGCAAGAAATTAAAGAATAAAGTCATTCTTGAACGTGTGATCCTTATTATTTATTTTAACCTCAAATTAAAATATTCGGCCTACGTGAATTTTCTTAGTTTCAGAGAAACATTACATAATAAATTTATTTCTGTATTATAACCGTTTAAGCATACTACTCACAGAAAACAGCCTCAACTTTTGATTTAGATATTTGACATAAAGTACAACTTTTTTTAATTCGTAGGGAGTTATGATTGGATATATCTCCAGCATAAGTTTTTCTTTAACTGTTGGAACAATGGGCATGGTGAAAGTTCAGAGGCAGCCGAGTTACCATCTATCTACAGATGCGTGTCCTGGAAATAATTTTAGCCTCATTTTGAAAAACTCAACTCCTGGATATCTGGATGAAATTACTTATGAAAACTGGAATATCTCATCTCAGAATTCTACTCAAAACCACGAAGAAGAGTAAGTCAAATGTGAATTGGACAAAAGTCCTTTTATAGTTGAATACAGAAATAACTTTTGTACAAATTATGTTTGGAGAAGGGATCCCTTTAAAGTCTCAAAATCGAAGTTTGGGACATTAATAATGGAAAAATATACATCAACATGTGGAAACTATATGCGCAAATAAAATAATGTTATACGCCAATAAGATCAATTCAAATTTTAACTAAAACTGTATATTCTGTATGTCAGACGACCGAATTCATTTTCCTTGGTTAGATACGAATGGCAACCTTCTACAATTACGTTTCCGTCGTAACGTTTGGTGACAACAGCAAGTAATTTTCGCTAAGCCCGTTATTTTAGGCAAAATTTTTAAGTGGAAAAACAATTGAACCTCAAAAATGCAATAGGGAAGGCCAAATTGTAAATAAATAGTCCTCCAAAAATAAACGCAGCAACCTCACAATGTAAAATCCTCTTAATAATTTGCTCATATATTTCAGTTCTTTCTTGAATTTATGTATAAATTGCTGATACTTCAATTTATTGATAAAATATTACTTAATTTTGAATGAGTTTTGGTTTAATCCTATATGAATTACAACAGAAATGTATCATTGTTACTCCACATTTTGAAAAATAAGTTACGGATAAAAAAAAGACATTTGAAAAGGGGGAAAAGTTATACAATTTATTGATAATTAAAACAAAGCTCCTTTTGGTGGCTAATTATACTCATTTAAAACAGCAGATTGGCCAGCTTTCTCTCTCTCTCTGTTGTTATTTTCTTATATACTTATGTCTGTTTATTTGATTAAAATTTGACAGAGACAATTATATTATCTAATGGATTTCTTTCGTAATTTTATTTCATGCAACACCTTGTCTACACTCGTAGATATAAAACAGAAAGGGAGTGCATCATTTTTTATTGTTTCTCTCTGGAAGAATTTAGTTTGGAAAAATCTTATCCACATAAATTTGGAAGTTTGTATATTTATTAGTAGCTTACACAAATTTACTCTGTTGATCGTATGGTTCCAAAATTTTGCAGGAAGCTTCACTGATGTTTTAAAGGAACCGTAAGCACGTGTCCACCAAAACTTTTTTCAAATTTGTTTTTAATTGATTTTTTAAAACAAAAGAATTCTTTCCTTTTTGTTTTGCGTAAATAAAAGTTTGAGTGCGTATGTGCGAAGTCACCATACGCCGTAATATGCAGTCAGTAGTGGAACACCTTTCTCGATCATGTTAAGAAAATGATTTGGAGCTTCATATTTTGATTTGGCTACGTTTTTGAAAAGTTTTTGCAGAAATCGACTCCAAAGGAAAAAGGGGGTTTATAGATAAAAACTCCCGTTTTTGAAATATTAGGCCCATAGACTTGAATTTCGACAAACATGTTTCTTTTGTTAAGTAATCATCTGTTTTGAATGGGTTTTGGGTAAATTAACATCCAAGGGAGTTGGGATGGTGTAAAAGACAAACAAATTCCCTTTCAGAAATTCAAGTTCTTTCTTTTTAAATCAAGAGAGAAGGGTTATAAAAAAATGTTTTGGAATATATTTCAAAGCTTAATGCTAAGACATAGATAGCAATAACTTAAAAATATGTATAGTCATGAATTCTCGTGAAATACCCAGCGAAACGAACATGTAACAACTAGTATGTTATATAACTGAAAAATAATTGTGATAAAGCTCACTGAAGGAAATGAGCCTTTTTTACCTATCGATCGCATTAGTTCATAAGCAATTAGGAATCAATATAACCTCTTATACACTAGATAGTTATAATCTCTTATACACTATCTACCACAAGAAATAATTGCACACCTGGGATAGTAAGGAAAACGGTTGTTTATTCACTGAGCTTTGTAATTTCTTACTGTCGAAATTTTAACATTCTTAAATGTTTAGTCAGATGTCACATTTCACAGAAAGAGGGACTATTATGTTTCATTATCTTTTCCCTTTCAGCACTATTTTCATTCAAAAAAATTTGTGATAAATAGAATGAATTTTTTTTTTCTATTTTAACTTAAAATTTAATTTGTTCAAATTACAGGTATGTATTTCCATTGTTAAAACTGTCGTACATGTGGTATGCTGGAATGGGCTTTCTTACCTGCTGCGTGGTGGGCTTATTTGCCAGTGCGATATGCGGTAAGTATAAACTCATCTTATTCCACAACCTTTTGATATTTTCTATTGAATGTGGAATAATACGGGCTTCTTAATTGTATTCAAAACCCACCTTCAAGCAACTATTTTTAGTTAGATTATACGTATTTTAAATTTCAGCTGTCTTCACAGCCCTCTAATACAGCCTACAAAATTTAATTCTTTTAAATATATAATTTTATTTTGTCGAAAACAAAATCATGTAGATCAACCACCGTAAGAAGATATTTTTGGCTTAACCCACCCCTCTTTTGCGTGGTATTCGTGACTTTTCTACTACCTCATTATCCGTAAGCACAGAAGAACATATCAATTGGATAAGTTTCCACATTTCATCGTTAGGTACGTTTTCTCCCCTATTAAATTATAAATATTTAATTAAAAGTTCCCTTTCATACATCAAATAAATAAATTAGATAATTTTTAACAGCTTTAAAAGTTTTCACATCTTAGATGAATAAATTTGATAAAACTGTTAATCAAAAGGTAACTCTTAAATATGGTTTGGTGAATTAATTTATTAACTTAACGAATATAGTATATAAGTTAACTTCTAATATTATTCCCAATATGGAATCCAAATTCTTTGCAGGATTTATTCTAACATTCCACTGAAATCCCATCAATAACTCCGGAAGAATTCGGAAAAAATCGTTAAGCAGCCATACAGAACATTACTTTCGTGCAAGCGATTAATTTAATTTTTTCCTATTACCGTAATATCTGGCATATAACTCGCATCTATACTTTTCAGCTATATTTTTTAATTTTTAGGTATATTTGCCGTATAGCGCTTCTCACCCCGATTTTTAAGAAGTTTAATACGTTTCTTATTCACACTTTTATTCGATTTAATAATTTATATGTTTCATAATACTTTTTTTACCTTTTCACTTTTTAAAAATATTTTTACAGCAAAAAATTATCTTTCGTTTGGTGCACAAAAGTTCCAAAAAGATTTAAGTAGAAATTTTTTTTAAAGAAAATCATCAAGAAAATTTATTTAACAGTAAGGAGTCAATTTCTTAAACTCACGTAACTCGAAAACTTACGAGCAGAAGTATTTATTTGAAACTAGAATAAATTAAAAACGAGAAATCAGACACATGGAAACAAAAAATTTTTGGAGAGAAATTAATTAATTCATTCATATTATAATTTAGTTCAATCTTTAAATCATTTAGTGATATTAATTTTATCTGAGTATTGCATAACTCAATAAGGATATCCTATATTTTTGTCTATTATTCATCAGTTCTATAATTATTCATTTAATTTAATTTTCCATCCCTCCCAGTAATAAACTCATTTACCGAGGTGGCAGAGCCGTATTTTTTTTCAAATCAAGATCTATCAAACAACGTTTACTTTAGAGGTAAACTAGCCAAGTTTCTCGCTCGATTTGTGACTGTGATTAATAGAATGGCTATGTAAGATAAAGTTAGTGAAAAAATCACTGTGAGATTATGGAACTTGTGATCACAATATGCCTAACGATATGCATGAGGGTGTCAACAGAGGTGTTTTTAAAATGAAGATATTCTGCACATAAAAATTTCCATGTGATTGTTTTGGATAGGAAAGTAGAAGTGTTGTACCATTTTGGAATCTTTACTGAATGGGCCAATTTTTGAGAAACTTGCTTGGGGGATTGTGCGTACGTGATTTACGATATTGGACTCATTGACAATCGGTTGAAATTTCCATTTAATCTTTACTTTTTCATAATATCGTTGGATAAAATAATTTTAGATTTCTTACAAAATGGAAATAAATTATAGATGTGTGAATAAAATTGTTTTCTAAATCACAATAATTGATTCTGCAGCAGTTATTTATGAACGAAATGAACAGGACATTAGTTGGGAGTAGTTGAATAGCGCTGAATGTAATAAAACTTTACAATGTGTCTCCGTTTTCATGGACTATAATTTAATAAAAAAAGCGCAATGACATTTTCTTGTACAACAATAATGGGAATAGGAAATGATTTCGTCTGGTTTTTGCACATCTAATGATGCATGGATTCTCAGCTTCATTGCAAATGTACATTTCACAGAGGAAGCTGCCTTTACGCACGACAGCGTTTTCAACTTGCACTATTCCCATATGAGGACACTTGGAACCCACGTGCTATGCATCCACTAGTTTTCTAGGAGTGGCTGTTTGTGAATCTGTGGGTGGGTATTTTGAATAATTTCCTTAATTGAAATATTCTTGTCACTACATCGACTAAATTGAAGGATATATCGCAATATTATGGAAGTGGTATTATCAGAATTACTTGATAACGTTCCAGTTGCCGTTTCATTTGTAAAAAGGTGCAGTATGGTAAGGATCCAGAGACTTTCAACATTCGCGTAATTATCTCATTTTAACCTTTAACCCTCAATGAATTGGACGAGGACCAGTCCCTTAGCCACACCTTTAACCGATGCAGTATCATAAGGATCCAGCGGCTTTCAACATTCGCGTAATTATGTCATTTTAACCTTCAACCCTCAGTGAAGGGGACGTGTGGACCAATCACTTAGCCAGCACCTTCAACCGATTTATCAAGCAGCGATTTGTTCTTAAGGAAATTCCTCAAGGCATTATTTTATGAAACAGTAATTCACTCTGATGAGGATTCCATTGCAAGATTTTCAGTTCTCTGCTGTAACTGTTTGTGAAACAGCCGGCATCTTCCAAAGGATATGCTAACTAATTTCTAAATACTTCTAGGCCACTAATGATGTTGCCGATACCTCATTTGGACACTTTTAGTAATTATAAATGCAAATTAAAAAGATTTTTCATTTCTTGTTCCGTCAAAACTTCCATTTCCGACCCCACTTTGCTATACAAAATATCCTATTTTATGTGTATTTTACCTTTCTTTAAAGTTTGGCCCATCAATTCAGAGGAACCCGTATTTTATACAGATATTTTAATTATATTTTAATCGTGTCCTTAGTTCGTGGATATTTTTTTAGTTCCTCTGAGTTTATGATATATTACTCGTTGTGAGATTCTTTATTTCCTTATAAGACGAAAAGAGAAGTATTTAACTTTGCATACACAAATAGCATTCAAATGTGATGAAAATAAATTCGGTGTTATTATTTTGAATCAAAGTTTGTGACGAATCTGTACGCGGCTCTACGAACCCCTTAAGGACTCTTTTTGGAAAATATTTAATTCAACCAACTTTCACTGAGTGAAGAAAGCGTGATTATGAAAATTAAGTATATTATATAAATTCTGTATTCGCGAGTTTTAGGAGTTAGTTGGTGAGTGAAGGATAATGAAATGATTAAGTGCAATCGGAGTTTATCAATTGAAGATTTCTAAGAGGGGATCAATCGACGGTGATTAAATCCGGATAAGGATCGCATTCAAGGACTCAAGTGTAGGACTCGACTTCATAAAAGTACAGATATAGTGATCCTTATTTAAACAGAAGTTTAGCTTATTAGTGCGTGACGTAGTTATATTGAGCTTGTTTAAGTTATCGTGGAATCTGTTGAGGGTTCGTATTATATCCCTCAGGCTAACGAGTCTCAACTCCGCGCTCTGCTATCTGATCACTTATCTTAATTAGATTATTATTGTGCTTGCTTGATATTTTGGTGACAATAAAATAATTAGATTGAATCATGTCTACTGATTATTCAGTTCCTCCCACACATCTAGCCGGGTCCGAGGGTAGAAAAGGGGGTTCAGAGGGAAGCAGAAACCGACAGGCATTATAAGTTGTTTTTAAAATTTTCTGCATTACCAACAATAGCTTGGATATTTTTAGTATTAAATTTCTTGCCCCCAGAAAGCCAACAGGAATTAAATAAATATTATTTAATAAAAGACTTCTCAATGGCTTTGATTTTCTACATTCAAATTTACTTAGTCAAAAATTGATCTGTTTCAATTAAGGACAAACTAAAGTAATACAATGGGCTACTGGTGATGAATCTTGTTGTTTAAAGCCGTGGTTGAAAGACAGGCAACACCGAGCTGACACTTCAGTCATAAAACTCGTTCTGCTTCCCGAATATTTAAAAACCGTAAAATATAGACAGTTAAATGAAAAGATAATACACAATGATAATTTTAAAAATTCAAAGTCTTCAATAAAAAAAATTGTTAATGGGAAATGCGTTAATTTATTCTCTAATATTGAACTCATTTGAAATGTCTGAGCCTTTCAGCATAGTCATCCCTGTTTAGTCTTAATTCAAAAAGTAACAAGATGCAAAATTTCACAGACGTAATTAAAAAGAAATACTTCAGGTATTCAGTTCTTTATATTTATAAAAACTACTTTTACATTATACCATCGACTAATTTTGTCAGATCCAAGAACGTCCCCAAATGCTGCGATATGCAACCATTCCTGCGCATGCTCAAAGGCAATAATTTTTAGTGCTTGCTGGAAAGTAATAACTTTTTTTTTACATATACTGTATCATTTACATGAATGTTCTAACACAATAATCATGATCACGCAAGCTCACAAAAAATAACGTTGTTATAGTAATTTGTAAATTTTTCTATCGTTTTGTAGAGAAATATTATTAATATTTTGGACTTATTTTCTTCGGAATCGAGCGCAGTGAATTATTCCCCAAAATAGGGTCTAATACAGCCTTTCTCAAACTGTGGGCGCGACCCCCAGGAGTCCATGATAACTCTACTAGAGGGGGAGAGAGCACAAAAGATAATGAAAAGTTATTAATTTACTGAAAGTAAACAAACAAAATACATTCTGACATAATAAAATATAAAATACACTTTTCCACTGATGTAATATACTTATAAATGTATCAGTACTTCACAATGTATTTTATAATCAATTTGACAATAGTAAGTTAAGAACATAACAATTGTCAGTGACCCCATGGGCTTGTCATGTATAAATTATATATAAAAATTAACAATTATCATGATAATTTGTACGTTGTATAATTAATCTCTTAATTCCAGATTAAAAGTTACGCGATTCGCTCCCCAATGACCAGGTTTTCCACGTAGGCGCACGTATCTGATGTATTGGGATGGATGAAAAGGAATAAGTAAAACATCCTCTGAATTAAGTAAATCCTTCAAAAATACTATCAAATTCATTTCATTGCATTCTAAAGCTTTCGGAATAATTTTATGATAGCATTGCACATATAGAATCGTACTCCGGAAAGACGTATATATACGTCCAGGGCAATTAACGCTTTGGTTAATTGAGACATTTATATACACCGGTGTCCCTTAAAAGGTTAAAGTCATATTGTAGCTTTAGCTTAAAAGTATAGTATTATTGAATTCAATATATTGTTATTGTATGGAGGGGAGCGCGATGAAAACTATGATTGAATACTGGGTCACGCCGCCCATCCGGTTTAGTGGTCAGTGAAGCTGACTGCGGTGCCGTAGGGACTGGGTTCGAATCCCGGAGAAGGCATGGATGTTTGTGTTGGAATCCTTTCTTCTGTCTGTGATGTATGCCCCCGGGTTGTACATTGTGTGGTGCACGGGGTTTAAAAAAAAATACTGGGTCACAAATATTGAAAGTTTGCGAAGCACTGTTCTAATACGTAAGTGCCTGAAGACTATGGGGTTTAGCAAAATGGCAAATTAAGAAGCGTAGCAGAAGAACATGACAGGATTTAGATTCGTATTTATGCGAATTTATGAGGTGGTTTTTACATGAAGAGGACTCATTTATCGCGATTTTGAATGCAATTACTGCGTTTTAGCCACCTAAATATCTTAGTTGTTACTAGATCTTTCGCTTGTTTCAAATATAGGTGCTCTGTTTTAATATCGTATTCATTTCTTCTAAATCTTTTTCAATTTATTTTTTGATGGGGTAATACAAAAGAAATTTGCGGGAGAAAATTCACTTTCACGTGCGAGCAAAAATGATGACATCATTTGGCGAAGTCTTTTGGCTGAACGAAATTAGTACGTAATAAGGGTATAATACATAAGTACTTTTTAAAATAAATATTAATGATGTATCGAAATAAAAATTCTGATTACGTATAAATTAAAAAATCAAGAATAGCTCACAGAACGATCAAATTTTCAGGAATAGCTTTAGAAATATCAATAACAATTATATAGCTATAAATAACATTTAAGGCAATAAATTCTAAAGTGTGCTTAAAAAATTACTCAGGACCGATATTTTCAAAAACAATTCTGATAAACGAAAAATGCAACAGCCTTCAATAACAAGTAATTAGAGAAGTTTTGATTGTTACGGATATTAATAGCAATTAATGTATAATTTATGCTCCATTTAATTAATTAAAAGTGTTGGAATGTGGAAGTCTTTAAACAATTGAAGCGTCTTTAAATACTCCATTTCATAAATGTTTCAATTCTAATAGCGTTTTCATACATTGCAACAAAAGCCATGTAATATCTACATCGTCAGGTGGAAAAAAGAATTTCAATTAGTAGAGTAATAGAAGTAAAAAAGGGGATAAAACCAAATCAAATTCCTGCTTTCTTTCCTACTCAATTTCTAGAAGAAAAAAAACCAAATTTCTGAAACGAATAAAGAAGTTTCAGGTTTCACATAACAGTTATAATTTTGTCTTGTTTATTAATTTTACGTATATACACAGGAAAAAAGGAGTACGTGAATTCTACCCTTTTAAGTCCAGTGACAAGATTTTGGATTTCTGAAAAAGATCCTGTACCAGAAGTAAGTGGATTACTTAATATACATTCTTTTTTAAAAATGGGTCATTGTTTTTTTAATTAAAGAACAGAAAAATTAAGGATTTGTAATTTTGTTAAAGAAGAGGATAATTCCACACCTCATTCTGAAGATTATGACAAGTGGTCAACACAAAAGTCTTTTAAACTATAATAACCATCTTCAATTTGTTACTTTTCATATAATTTACCTTAGATATCCATCATAATTTAAACAGTTTAATCCATCAACATACCGAATTCTTATCAAAACATTTATCTGCTGCTAATGTATATCTTTTGTCGTCATGCGGCAATCCCATGTAACGATTTATAATTTTATTAAAGGGTAAGGCCGACACGAACGGCTATGCTTGCCCCTACCGAGGCGAAGGTTGCAATCAATCAATGAAAAGGGTTAGCGCAGTACAAGCTGTGTGCATTATTATAAAAGTTGTCACTTGTTGTAGCTACTCTTCTCTTTCTTTTTGAATCTTTTCTAATTAAATTCTTCAAGACAATTGAGGCTTAATAATTTAAAAATAATGATGTATAAAATGCGAAAAATCATGCATCATGTTTCAGATTCTTGTAAAATTTTCATTTTTGTAACTGTATTATTACTCTCGTAGCATGAATATTTATTTGATTAAATTAATAAATTAATTTTCTTAGAAATTTTTTTATTAGAAACATTTGTATAAAATATATATTGAAGTTATTATAAATAAAATATAGAAGAAATCGCGTTAATTGGAGAGATTATGAACTTTATTAAATCTAAAATAGTATCTTAACTTTTGCTTCCCACTGTGTTTTCAGCTATATACTCTAACTAAACAACATATTTCAAAACAAAAGAAATAATTTCATCTCGGACAAAACTAATCTACCAATAGGATTCAGTGTGCCAAGCAGTAGGAAGTATTTGAAACAATTTGATTCCCGTGGCAACACATGCAGAGTTAGAGAATTAAGGTCAAGAATACAGATTTAAAGTTTTGTGCATCATTTAAAGATATTTATATTAAGCAACATAAAATATGACTATTCCTTTCACATCAATAAAAAATTAAAATTGTATATGTATCACATATTATGCATCTATAAGAATATTTATTAAAATAAGAAAAAACAACGTAAGTATTCGTACAATACATTTAAATAAAAAAATTGAATTTTAATGCGAGCCTTATCCAAGCAAAGCTTTACTTAATATCACAATATCAGGGGCATAGTTTGTGACTTTAAATTTGACGCATGGTTCTGAATGTTCAGTTGTTAAACAACTTTTCTTGGACTCAAAATATATTTAATACTAGCTGTTACCGCGACTTCGTTCACGTAGAAATTTACAAAAAAGTGTTTGTTCAATTCACAGATCTTACGAAAACTTAATAATTCTGTATTCCACGTTAAGAAATACATACACGCTATATATATATATATAGAGAGAGTTTAATGTCATTTTTTTACTTTGTGAATCAATGTTTTGTTTTTATATTTTTGTGTTCTTTCTGCTTTTTGGTGTTTATTGTTTTATTTTTTTTATTTTCTTTGTTTTTTGTTAATTTTTGTGTGGTTTTTTCGTATAAATTTATTGAACATCCTCTCTATATACAGTATTAAATTTATTGAAAAATCTCTTTATATACAATATTTGGTGTACGATTTTCTTGAGCTAAAACAAAAACGCCAGTGGCATTCCTCGCACGTGAACATGCCACGTATAGTTGGCCATGTGAAAAGCAACTCTTAGTTAAATCTATGTCAACTTTGCTTAACGTTTGCCCTTGTGACTTGTTAATTGTCATAGCAAAGCTGACACTTACAGGGAATTGTAGTCTTTTGAATTCAAACGGGAAATTCGATGGTATTATGGGAATTCGTGGTATAAGTACTATGTTACCTTTTCCGCATCCGGATATTATACGACCTTCTATAACGTTTCTTTGCAATGACACTACTCGCAACCTAGTACCATTGCAAAGTTTTGGTGGGTTTAAATTACGGAGTAGTATGATGGGAACGCCAATCTTAAGTTCTAGCTTGTGAGGAGGTAGACCAGGCACACTTATACTGTTTAAAAATTCTGTTGGATAACTAACCGTTTCATCCGGATTGCAAACTGTATTGATGGAAAGGTATGTTTGTGATTCACCAGGAAGCTTATTTAACATGCGCTGATTAAGCGCAGTAACCTGGTCGTTTATAGGTGCTAAAATGGATCTTTCACACAACCACGAATCTTCTTTTATATTGAGATTGTGAACATCATCATAAATGCTATGTTTATTTATCAAAATCTGAAATATTTTCATCAATAAAAACCTAACAATGTTTAACATCGATTTCTAATTATTATACTTAAAGTTCAGCTGTTAAAGTTTAAAACAGCTTAAATATAACGAATTAAAAAAACTCACAATTAAGAAATTAAGAACAATTTGAATTATTTTAGAAACAACTACCTACGCCAGTTAACTAAATAAAATAACCCAAGAGTAATTTATCAAATCTGAAATATTTTCATGAATAAAAACCTAACAATGTTTAACATTGATTTCTAATTATTATACTTAAAGTTCAGCTGTTAAAGTTTAAAACAGCTTAAATATAACGAATGAAAAAACTCACAATTGAGAAATTAAGAACAATTTGAATTAAGAAAAACAGAGAGGTAGAAAAATGAAAGATACCTTGAAAATTATTATTCTTCGATTACAATAAGCAAATAATAACTATTGTTTAAATGTGACTAAAAATGTAAATAAAAAAAAGAGAAAGGATTAAAACTTATCAATTTTTTGTTTCTTGCATTGCTTTTTGCTTATGAAGCCTTGATTTATTATTTTTAAAAGTGCATCCGAAACAGCCGATGCTCTACTTAACTGAACAGTGAGATAACTATCATAAAAAAAAATTATGGCACGTGTCAGCGAATTATGATGTGCGCGTAACACTTATGTCTCGTGAAGAGCATCGGTCGCCAGTAACCAAAACAACGACTTCATTAGCTCAGCTTGGCGTTCAATTTGGCGTTCATCTTGCATTCAGTTTCACGTTCACCCGTATAGTTTCCGTTCCGTAAGAATACGGGAATAAAATATAGCCTATGTTACTCCCGTTAATGTAGCTTTCCATTAGTGAAATAATTTTTAAAATCGCACAGCCGTTCCGAGATTAGCCGGAACAAACAGACAGACAGACAGACAGACAGACAGACAGACAAAAATTTTAAAAATTGGTTTTTTGTTATGAATACGTATATACTTTTAGTGCATTAAGTAAAAAGCTGCTAATTTGAAATTACAAACAGACACTTCAATTTTATTTATTGTATAGATGAGAAAAATTCGTTCGCCTGTGAATGTAGTACCAAAAGCTGAAAGCAGATTCACATGCAATTTTCCTCAAAGAATTAAATCACTCCGATAATGACACACAGCAATTACAAATAGCTGTTGATTTATCGATAAAGTTATCTTTCGGATCTTTTCATAATTCCATAAATCTTGCTTTCAATATTTCTTAAGATTTTTTTTTTCACGACACAGCAATGAGTGATGTTTCAGTTTACATTTGTTACACAATTGTTTTGATTTGAATTGAGTATTTAGTGATAAGAATGTGCCCATTTGCACGCACATCAGATGTTTTAAAACATAAAACCATAATACAACACTATATACCAAAAAAACGACGCACCAAGAATAAAGAATTGTTTAGCAAGCTGTAAGACAGTTCATATCAACACGTACTGTATGTGGTCTTGCATTATCTTGCTGAAAAATAAGGCCAGGGAACTGCAAAAGGAACGGTAGCAAAACAAAACTCAAAATGTCATCGACGTACCACTATGCTTTAAGTGGGCCTCTAACGACGATCAAAGGGATCCGGCTGTCAAAAGAAATGACACCCCAGACCATAACTTCTGATTGAGGGCCTGTGTGCCGTGCAATATTGAAAGCAGGATCGGCACGCTGCCCTGGACGTCCCCAGATAGGTTTTCGATGATCGTCAGGGCACAGTTGGAAGCGGGATTCGTCGCTAAACACTATACGTCCTTAGTCAGCATGATTCCAACCTGATGGAGCCAAGTACCACTGTAATCTGGCTCGAAATTTCATTACAATCAGGCAACTCCTTCTCGGTGCGTCATGAGGTTTTTTTTTTGTAGAGTGTGTCGTGAATTAAATCCACCCCTCAGATTATCATCTCCCCGTCTATCATTAAATATTTCTGGACGTGTAGGCGGACTTAAAGGATTATGAGACATATTTGCAAATCACTATATTTATTGATTCTTATTAATCACAGAAGAATATAATCACACAATTCAAATTTAAGAGAAATAAAACTAAGTGGAGTACGGGAAGGGAGTTACTACTAGCGGAACTACGGAATCGTAACTGAATCCACGAAAGATCAAACACGTACAATTACAGTTAAACCACGTACACGTATTCACAATACTATAAATCACTAACCTTATCTTTTGACATCGGCTGTTCCGTCGTGATGATAAATTCTTTGTTGACTGGATAGGAGAATGGAGAAGGATCCACACTCGGTAATACGGAATCTTTTCCAATTTCAATCTACTGCTCCCCGGCGTAGCTCGTCACGTAACTGCTGTCTACTAATGTCAACAACTGCGTGTTGATCTACCGATGCTTCAATTCATTTGACTTCACTCTTCTAACTCTTCACTTTACTTAACTCTTTAACTCGTGAAACCCGAACTTATATAATGTATCTCATTTGCATAAATCACGCTCTGGCTCCCGGTTGAAATTGGTTGAAATAAATAAAACATTTAAGAAAAATAGAGAAGGTTAGTGGAAACCGTATAGATCCGTCACAAGTGTAAATACACGCAAGCAAATTAAGTAGAATCTGTTGATGACAAAGTAAGAAATTGTCTT
The DNA here is from genome assembly GCA_019973975.1 of Trichonephila clavata. NCBI lineage: Eukaryota > Metazoa > Arthropoda > Arachnida > Araneae > Nephilidae > Trichonephila > Trichonephila clavata. The sequence continues at coordinate 9,015 of BMAO01029794.1, read as the reverse complement.
TAAATAAAAATGCGGAAGGCGTAGAAAGGGGAGGGGGGACGCTGAGCGGTTTATTTTTATTTCATTAATTTGTAGAGAGCCATTAAAAATTGCTCCACGTGCCACACGTGTTACAAGTACCAAAGATCGCCGACGCTTGAATTATAAGGTTTGAAACATAATTTTATAGCAGCATTCAATATATATACTCGTATGTATTCATTTTTGTAGTAAATTTAAATTTTAGAAAGTTACTGAAGGATTTATGAATCTCTTAATTTTGACTGAAACTAAAACAAAAATTACATGATTAAAGAAATTTTAAATTGTATGCTTGGATACCTTGAATATTTTTATATTATTAGAAGTTCATTGAGAAATATGTTCACAATTTGTTTTTCAAACTGCTCTAATTTCCATTAAAACTTGCGTTGCTTTCCTCATAAAGTTTTAAGGAAATTTATAACTGATTTATTCTGATTTTTTTAAAATTCATTATGGTTAGTTTAAAAAATCATTAATAATTATTGTTTTTATTTCTAGATTATACAGTTGACACAAAGTTCTTAAAATTTTTGGGACACATTAAACTTTATCTTATTCTCGAAATGAATTACCATCACAGTTTTCATGGTGTCACCCATGTTACTTTCTCCAAATATTCATTACTAGCAGAAATAGAACTGTATGCTTTTATACGTTCCTCAGTTATTATTGTTGTTGATATGCTTTATAATAAAATTTATTTAAGCCATATTGTGCGTCGATATAACATTTTTTCTTATATATAAACTTTGTTTCATATTTATTTCCCTGTCATCATTTCAATTTCTTATTTAAGTGTCAAATAAGCTTTATACAAATTGTACCGTAAAATCTGGCGTATACACGGACTTATACTTTCAAGCTGCATTTTTTAAGTCTTAGGTACATTTGTTGTACAATTGTCGTACGCGCACACGCCTTTTTTTACGATAAAGTCTGAAATGTAAATGAGAAATGCTCTTAATACCTTTCGAAGTCTAGAAATAATGTGTGAGTGGATAATAAAAACAAAAAACGCGCGCGAAATTAAACCTTTTTTTCCCTAATGGGGCTGTGTATTGGTATTTTTTACCTTTGCAGCCCTAGTTCATTCCCCAAGAGCTGGTATCACTTTTTAGAGCGGCACCGTATAGGCGACACCAATTGCCGCAAGTAATTTTGACGCCCAGTTTCCTCCCCAGATAGAGGCACCTGAGTTTGACGATGCGAAATTGAACTTAGGAATTTGATTTTGCCGAGAGCACCCAAGCCAAACGGGCACTTCAAGGGATTTTTTACATGCCGCATAATCATACGACATGGCCGCTGTCGATTTTCTGCATCATGAAAATCCACCGACTTAGGCCGGGGTCGAACCCGCAACCTTGGGTGCAGAAGGCCAGTGACAAACCAACTACGCCACCCAGTCGTCCCGCAAATAAACCTGACATCAATGAAAAGTCATTAAAAAAATTATAGTATATCTCTAACCATCTAGGTGGAACGGAAAATGAGATTATTTATTACGGATCAGAGTAACAGTGATGGTGAAAAGATGAAACACAATTCGATGAAATGCTTAAAATTTAATGGAAGACGAATATATGACGAACTTTTCGGATTTTTCAATAAGTAAAATTCATTTTAAAAAATATTTCATCTCTTTAAAAAAAAACAGATATAGGAAGATATTGTTTTTTATTGCTCATCTTTTCTTCATTTTTAAAGTTATCGTTTTTATCTTTGCCGCCTACCGCACACCTGTAAATTTTGATTCATTTTGTGTGTGTATGTGTTTTGAAAGTGCGCGTTATACTCCGGAACATAAGGTAGTCCCATGGTAATGATACGGTTTAAAATTTAGAAGCATTCTCAAAAAGTATGTAATTTCTAACTTTAAAATTTAAATAGGCATCAAATCATGAAATACAATGAGTATGAGAAAAAGGATTGACTGATTTGAATACAAATGAGTGAATAAAATACTAAAAGAATTCGTATGCCCGTAAAGTAAAAATAAATTATAATAATACATCGCAATACTTTTCCATTACAACAAATTTTTAGCATTGTAATATTCCCCCCCCCCATCTCAGTACAAACTTATATTCATGGATTAAAAAAAAATTTAAGTATATCTGAAATACTGTGTATTTCGACTACGAACTCACTAAAAAAATGTACGAGATTTATCTTGCTTAGAAAGGTAGTAAATTTCGGCCTTCATAAAGAAGGTAAATATTATTGGATTCAGAGTATTTTTGTTGTTGTCCTTGGGATTGTTTATGTTTGAGCACTCCTATCACCCTCTTCCAGCCCTTGCTGTTTTTAAAAACCTTCGAGAGGGCTAATTTTAAAAATTATGTCACTAAAGAGAATTTCAGCAGTTTTTTGTGTTGTTTCTTTTTTTTTCTTGTGACTCACCTATGAACTAAAAAAGTTACCAGTTAAACCTGTGTAACTGCATATGCATAATTTACTTTTATAAGTCCTAAATAATTTTCTAAACATTATCATTTCATAGTTTGCCTAAAATGGTTCTTTAAAGTCAAACCTTTGGTGAGTAGCAATAATTTTTTTAAAAAAAGGTACCGTATTTTTTAATTTGAATTTTTTTCAATATTCTCTTACTATTACAAAAATATTTATTTATAAAAACTGGAAATATTTTGATTTTTTAATATTTGAATGCGTTTTAACGCTATTTTTTCGTAACTTATGCCTTCAATTTCTGAAAGTAAATATTACATTCTGCATGTTGCATTGCAAAGTATTTATTATAATTCAAAAATCGAATTAATTTTTTTTTTTTTTGGAAATGCATACATCTTTAAAAAAAATATTTATTTTTTGTTTATTAAATAAATACCATATTTTTTATGAAATTTATTGTGATAAAAGTACCAACAGCTTCTTAAGTCTCTCTGTAAATTGTTAATCTTTACAGATATCATCACTTTTTTCGCAGAACTATTAGCTAAAAAGGTACTTACATGTTAGCGTCACTGAAGCCAAAATTGCGCCACGAGAATTGCTTTTCTTCGAATAAAACACGTAAGAATCTTCAACGATTGATATCATAGATTGTTTTGCGTGGCGCAAATTTTGTTGCGGTGACGCTAATACGCAAGTACTGCTAAAAATTTATTATAAGATAAAGAAGAATGCACAAACAAATCGTTAATTTGTATACACACAAAAATATTCTTTTTAAAATTAAGGAAACTTATTTTGATATTTCATTAAAAATATTTTAGAAACTTCCAGTTTTCTAAATGAATGGAATAAGTATTAATGCGCTTTTATTGACGAAGGTATCACAAGGTTCATACCTTCTTTTTTAAATAGACAGTTTATGGAAATACTTCCGCCTTTAATAGGCTGTATATCTAATATTAATATTTTATACGTATTGATAATTTTATCAACATGCTTTAATGCATAAAAATAATTTGGGTAAAATCTTATTTCAGTTCACACTCTCGGTAAAGAAAAACAAAGTTCCAAATTATACCACTCACGAATTTTTCTGTATAGGATTTATATCCAATATGAGGTTTATAATTCACCAAATTAGCTAGAAGTAAAGGCGTGGGCCAAAACTGGATCTTATTATTTTTAAGAATGAGAACTGAATCCCTTTTTAGTCTTTCTACCAATTAATCTGTGTTGTAGAACACACAAAGTGTTTATTTACTCATAAAACTAGAAATTCTCTATGAAATGTATACAATAGTCTGCATATCACTAAAAACAGATGAAATAGCCAATGAACTCAGAGTTAACGCATATAAAAGCATTTTCAAAAGCCAAAATATTCTTAATAGTAAATATAGAAAATCTAATGAAAAACAATATAAATTATAATTACGAGTATCAGAATGAGGAAAAGAAAAGAAAAAACGCACACATACACAATAATGCCAAATAAAAAAAAATAACTTCAGAAGTTGAAATGAAAAAAAAATCGAAAAAGACTCAGAGAAAAATATGTAGTTATGCACAAAAAAAAACCAAAAAAAAGGAGGACGATACGGATAAAAGAGAATCTGACAAAATATTTTAAAGCCCAATTTACTTAGAAGTCAAAAAATTCAAATTTTACTGAAATACATTATCTGAATCAAAACAAAAATTCTATTAATTCAAAAGGAAAAAAATTCAAAATTTTCAGAAATTTTTTTTTCAAAACAGCGAACTTTTTTTTTTTTTTTTTCATTTTAGAAAAGTTTGTAAAACAGAAATATTTGTTAGTCAGAAAATTACATCTTGTAAACGAAATGCAAAGCAAATATTACAAACGGTTTTTTTTTTCCTTTTGGGTACCATTTAATATGACAATCTATTACGAATGAGTTTGTGAAAAATGTTACCGTAATTTTAGGTATGTAATATTAGATATTGTTAAACTTGAGGTCCTTAACCAAAGTTGAGTTGTATATTTTACAATTGTTTTGCATTATTTATTTGTGAATACCAAGATAAAAGACGTAATATAAAAGTAAGTACCATCTTTCTAAAAGAACCAATAAATAGAAAAAGTTTTAAAAAAAATAATAGTTAATAAGTATAATATAATATAAGTGAATGATTTATATATTTATACATATATATTTCGTTATTATAAAGGGTGACCGAAAAGTATGACTATACTTTAAAAAAATAATTAAAAATAAGCAAAAATTTTCTCTTACTGTTTTTTATGTTCTATAAAGAAAGAATAAACGTTTTTGTTCAATGAAATGCAAACAAGATGGTGCGACGTCCCTGTTTTTCCTTATTCTCGCTTCAAAATGTTTTCACCTCAAAAACAAGCGCAAGTTGCAGCATGGTTTCTCGAATTTAAATCTGGGGTACATGCACAGCGTAAAAAAGATACCCCCCACCTAAGTCTGGAAGATAGAAAAAGTTCCCGGGGGGGGATGGATGGAAAGAGGAAGTCCAATAGTGTGGCCACCCAGATCTCTAGACATAACACCTTTGAACTTCTTGAAGGGATTCGTTAAAACCATTGTTTACCAATCTTGAAATTAGTGAGACTGATGAAATGAAAAGTCGAATTACAGTGGCCGTTCAGAGTGTTAATCTTGCAATGCTTCATAGAACGTGACTAGAAATCTCACATAGACTCCATGTGTTGCGTGTAACTAATGATGTGCACATTGAAATCGTGCAACGAAGCATTGTAAAAAACTTCAATGTTTTCTTATGGAACAAAAAAAACCCGTAAATGAATAACTTTATTTATTTATTTATTTTTGTTATTAATATTTAAATATATAGTCAGACTTTTCGGACACCCGGTATACTTACATTAAAAAATACATGCATTATATACCGTTATATTGGTAATAATGATAAAAGGGAGATTTAATATCTGCGTTTTTCGAGTGGGAAATTTTCAATAACGTGATGAATGTAAGTATATTTTGTTAACTTTCTCTCTTTTACTCAAACAGAAAACTTTCGAAGCTGTAAAAAGAGTATCGTGAAGCACGAGATAAACTTGTGAGAACTATTGTGAGTTATTTCTGAATTACATGTCTTAGATAACATAGAGTTGAAATCATAAAAACCGGTGACATTATGATGATTTGATGTCTTAATTTATGATGTATTGCGATATTTGACGTTATCTGAATACGACGTTTGTAGTTGAACAAGAAAACGAAATACCCTGAAGTCGCTTAAGAGCAAATGCAAAAATTCGGCATATTTGACATATGTATAACAGTTAAGTGAAATTATTAGACTAAAAAGAGTAATCAGTGATTAAATTGCATTATATGAACGCGAAATAAAAGTTTTTTTTCAGGTAAGAGAGAAATTTTTTTTCAAATTTTGAGCAAACATATTTTAAAATATAACGAGGTTTCTATATGAAAACCTTATATATTGTATCTGAGGAATGGTCTTTTTTTCTTTTAATGTGCGTAAAAACTGGAAGTGTTTCAACAAAACGGGGAGAACTCCCCCAAATGTTCATTTATAAAAATATTTGAAATAATTTATATTTTTTCAAAAAAATTCTGAAATTATAAAAGAAAATATTACTTTTATTATGTATTTTATTTATTTGCAATATTTTGAAGTATATAATTTGAGACATTACTATACGAAAACTTTCGATACATATGTACATATCTATGATAATTAGGTAATAAATAAGATATGTTTTTTTTTTATTTCTAATGACCAGGGATGCAAAAGCCCACTACACTACAAGAGGATAGGAACAAAAACAGATAAAAAAAAAAACTCAAAGTAAATAAGAAATGTATAATTGTTAGAATTATAAGTCTCTTTTAAATTCAATATATTTAAATTTTTCTTAGTTGTAGAAAAGTGTAGTCACTTAATTATAAATTTCAATAACGCAGATTTTTTTTCTTAAATTCCTCAATGTAACACTAATTGTTCTATAAGATGTTTTAATTTTATATTGCATTAATTCTCATCACGGAGCCTTTCAGGGATTTAGTAATGACATTATACATTAGCTTTACATAATTAAGATAACACATACATCTTAATTCCGCGATATTTTAAAGAAACAAGTAGAAGAAAGCGCCGAGTAATTTTATTCTAAGAATTAAAAATCTGTTGGTCTATACGAAAAGGGGGTTGACCCCTAAACTCAACCTTTCTGTCTGCCACTGCCGAAATACCACGGTCAGGTAATGAGAAGAATTTTGGTCAATTTTTATTTCCCTCTCGCTTAACCCCACAGCGTTCTTCATTAATGTCGTCCATTTAATGTTCAACAGTCTTAATTATTCAGCACAGAAAACTGTAAGGGAATCAAAAATCAATCTACAATCCGTTTTCCCAAAAAACTCATGGTTTCATTCTAAAACAAAAATAGTACATTACGTGGCATGCTTTTCAAAGTCAGATGAGTTCATTTATTCCAAAACGCCCAAAATAAACTTCGTCGAGGAAAAAGGAAAATAAATACTAAATAAGACTTAAGAATCATTGGCAAAATACTCCTTTAAAAATAATCCGAATTCATAAATATATTATGAAGTGAATGACAAGGTTAAATCGCAAAAGAAACAACATCGTTTGTCACAAAAGATGATACGAAATGATGGTAAGAGGATGATAGAGAATGTCTTAAAAGTTCTCTAATCAACCTCTCAATCCTCACCATTTTCTAAGAGCTCTGAAAATCAGATGCGTTTTCTGCCTGCTGCCGGTACTTATCACGCTAAAGGTAACGTGATTTCTTGGTCAAATATATGTGCTTTTTTTAATATCGAATTTGGTTTTCCTGACTTACTTTCAACCAATTTATGCTACAGTTTTGATTTTTTGCATTTTAATAGTGCATTCCTAGTGTATATAAATGCATCCATAAAATCTTCTGAAAAAGATATTAATTTTTGGCAAATTGCTGCACATTTTATTATTTCAGAAATTAAATGTGTTCAATAACTTTGTATAAAATCGAACATTTTCAATCCTTTTAATTCCCTAAATCTGTTTGAAAACTGTTCCTTAATAGTATAGAGAAGTTTTGAAAATTCATAATTGAAGTTCCAATTAATTTTTTTTTTGAAAAGTATTTATATTCGCCCAAAAAAATTTTAGGTTTTGGAAAACTACTACTGTAAAATCCGGTATATAACGCACACCTATTCTTTTAGCAGCATTTTTCAGCTTTTAGATATATTCGCCGTATAACGCGCACTCCTTTTTTACTGAGAAATCGGAATTGTACGTGTGCAATGCTCGTATGTTTTGAAATCATTTATTTAAGATATTATCCCAGGCTTTCGAAGAAACTACTTCTAGAACTACCATGCTTTAAATTCATAAGGTTGTCATTTCTATTAAAAAAACAATCTTTCGATATACATAGAATGTCTATATTTTTATGCTTTTCTCTTTTTTGTTTTGTTTTGTTTTTAAAGTTATAGTGATTATACATGTAATGCACATCCGTAAATTTCGATCTTATTTTTTGTGTTAAAAGTGTGCCTTATACGGTATTTCAGATTTGATACATCTAGAAAAAAAAATGAATTTTCATTCAAATCCCCTTTATTAGTACAAACATAACCTCGACTTTTTTCCCATGGACTTCCAATTCTTTTACTATGATCATTTAAAAGTAATGTTATGAGACTGAAAAATATTGATTTTGCAACCATTTTGTATTATACAGTTCTCTAAAATCACTCCTATTTTAGTCATTTAAAACAAAGGGTATTTAATTTAGGTAATGCCCAAACCCAGTGGAGGGGAACCTTTTTAACTTTAGAGGCTAATGTAAATTAAGGAGTAATACAGGAGACCGCATAGGTTGATGTATCTATAAATGCCACTTTTATGAAATTATTATAGTTTTTGTATAGTTTTAACACTTTAGTGTGTTATATAGAAATGTTACAAGAAGAATTTAATCCTTATTTATATTTATTTTTTGTTGACATAAAAAGTTCCAATATAAAATATTTTTGTATTCACATAAGGGTAAAAACTTATGACATTAAACATTAATTATCAATTTGATATAAAATTATAAAATTTTTATGGTGATTATGAATGTGTTTGATGCCCAACAAGTCACAATCGTTTTTTTTAATACATGACTGTTGTATTTCAATCAACAGAAACTTATAACAAAACATTTCATTAATAATCAAATGCCATTCGTGCAGAAACAAGTAATATAAGAAAATTCTTTTTAAGTCAATTCCTACTTTGAATGGATGAACAGAAAGTACTTTATTAACGATTGAAAATTTGAACGATATATATGTATATATACTAGCCGTTACCCAGCCGCTGCGCTGGGTATTTCATGATGTTTTATAAACATATATATATATATATATATATATATATATATAAATTATTATCTAAGTTGATTGTATTGGAAAATATACGTATACCTTAACTGTCGCATCTTAATAAAAAAAAAGGGCAGAACTCATCTAATTTGTATTTTCTAAAAATCACTAAAATTGATGTACAGAATGATGTTTGCACTTTCGTAACCCT